>CABHPP010146738.1:11919-22611 GCA_902168425.1 Peromyscus attwateri | reverse complement strand
TTGGGCGAGCGCAGCGGGCGGCCGGCTTGGCGGAGGAGGCGGGAGCGAGCGCTGCAGCCTGCGACGTCGGGGCCGTGGCCTCCGCTGCCCGCGCGCCACTCGCTGGGTCCCTGCGCCCAGGGCGCACGGTGGAGACGGACGCGGCGGCGCCATGGAGCCGGTGCCCTCTGCCCGTGCCGAGCTGCAGTCCCTGCTCCTCGTCAACGCCTCGGACGCCTTCCCCAGCGCCTTCCCCAGCGCGAGCTCCAACGCGTCGGGGCCGCCGGGCGCCCGGAGCACCTCATCCCTCGCCCTAGCCATCGCCATCACCGCGCTCTACTCGGCTGTGTGCGCCGTGGGGCTGCTGGGCAACGTGCTCGTCATGTTTGGCATCGTCCGGTGAGTCGGCCGAGGGCGCTGCGGGATTTGGTCCCAGGGTCAGTGTGGACACTACGTTTTGCACACCCGTATCCCCAACTCCGACTTCCCGGGGTCCTGCATGTCTCACACAGAGGCCAAGTCCTCTGAGGTGAGGACAGGTCTTTGATGTGTGTGTGTGTGTGTTTGTGTGTGTGTATGCTTGCACTAGCCTAATTATATTACATTTAATCATCCTTGACATTCCTTTGCTTCTGCATCAGGGAAGTGGGGCAGTTTGGCAACACTTTGTGTGTCTATCACACACAACTTGTGACCCGGTAATTTGACAGGAGGAGTGTGTATGTTTGGTCCTCTGAAACCTCACAGGGGTGGACTGAGGTGTTGTTCTACACCATGCCTTGGGTCTTCGGAGCATACAGCAGGGACAGGCTCCAGGCTGTGGGGACAGTCCCCAAATCACATTTGATAGTCATCTTTTGTGGTTGCTGTAGCAGCGTGGGCTTGCCCCAAATCATCAGTTTGTAATTCTGTATGAGACCGTATTTACATGGTTTCTTATTAAACCTCTAAGCTCCTAGGTGAGGGAGACATCAGGATGGCTTTGGGCACCTGTCTTTGCATTGTGTGTTCTCTAATAGAGAGCCCCCATGGTTCCTGTGGACTGGCCACGGGTTCTCTCTTCCTTTCCCCAGTGGCCATGTGGTCAGGAACTCTGGCTATGATTCAGGGCAGGCTATCCTCCTTGAGACCTAGGCTACAGAGCAAGTTCAAGGCCAACTAGAGAATATAGCAAGACCCTGTCTCAAAGGGAGAGAGGGAGAGAGGGAGAGAAGGAGAGAGAGAGAGAGAGAGAGAGAGAGAGAGAGAGAGAGAGAGAGAGAGAGAGAGAATATGAATAGGGGTTTAAGAGACACACGATGTAGCTCAGTTGATAGATAGCTAGTGTAGCATGCATAAATCCCTGGGTTCAAGCCCTAGCACACCATAAACTGGGTGTTGTGGTTCACGGTTGCAATCCCAGCCCCGGGGGTATGGAAGCAGAAGGCTCGGAAGCCAGAAGTCATCTCTGGTTACACAGAGAAGTGGAAGCCAGTCTATGATAACGGGTTTGGGCTAGAGTTGAATGGGAGAGCACTTGCCTACCAAGGCAACACCGAGTACTGCCTAAGCTAACAAAGTAAAACGTCTCCAACTCGCTGTACCTGGAGCACGGTGATGTCAGTAAAGCATTTTCCCCCAACACTAAGGTAAGAGTTCACAGCAGGCTTTGTAGTATGCAAGGTTTTGGTTGTCTGCTCTGTCTGCTGCCAAGGTGCTGGGGGGCTGCTGGGAAGAGTTCTCAACCACACCTTTGAACTTGGGGGCACTGAGCCCTGTCTTGTTTAGAGAGGTTCAGTATGTGCCACTTGCCTTTGCCCCCTCTTGCTCAGATTAGGGGTTCAGATCTACTTCCAGCCAGAAGACATTCCTGAAAGATGATGCGGTGCAGAGGTAAAGGTCATGGCTGTGGGTCAGGAGGTGCCCAGTTTCTACCCCATCTTCAACATGTCCAACCGATGTGGCCGTGGCCAAACAGCTCAACTTTTCTGAGTCTGTTTACATCCTTTGAAAAAGTATGGTGATTACAATAGGCTGTTGGGAAGATTTGATGGAGTGATGTAGGGAACGGCCTAATAGCAGGCACCTGGAGTGTACTAGGCCTTTAGTGTGTGTTGGGGACTGGGATTAGCCAGCACACCAGCAGCTTCTGCAGTGGGCCGAGTGGGCAGCTGCCGGGGCCTAGTTGTCTATAGTTTCTATATTGGGCCCTGTCTCCTGTCCTGCAAGGGTGTACATTTAGTCAACAATTAAAATCGCTGGTGTTAATCATTGCTATGCCTGTTCAGCCTCAGGGTTTGGTTTTTGTTTTTGACACAGCCTTGGCTGGTCTGAAACTCACTATGTAGAACCAGGCTGGCCTTGAAGTCATCTGTAGAGATCCATCTGTCTTGGCCTCCTGAGTGCTGGAATTAAAGGTGTGCACCACCACACCTGGCCGTCAGAGCTTTTGATGCCCAGACTGAGCACAAGCCTCAGGTGGCCTCTAGCTCCTAATAGCCATACTCCAGGGTCCCGAGGTTAGATGCTACCCCAGGATCAAATGCAGCTTCCTAGGGCTTTGAGATCCAGGGCAGGCACTTGATTTAGCCAGAGGAGGTGATACCTGGACTGCGTGGTGAAGGAGTAGCTGCAGTTGGCTGTATGGTGAGATGGGGCGGGGCATCTCAGGCAGAGGAACGGCATTGGTGGTGACAGGTCCGGTAGGGAGCAGGGAGTTTCATCTGAGGTCTGGGGGGTCAGAAGGTAGAGAGGCTACAGGACAAAGGCATAAAAAGCCTTGATAGTAGTGTCCTTCTCTCCGGGGTTGTCGGAAGCGTCTGCTGTGTTCTGAGCCTCCAGAGCCAGTGATGTGTCTACCAACTTACTCCCTGCCTTCCAGAATGCCCAAGAAGGTGCAGATGCTGGAGAGTTCCGTAGACACTAGGCAACAGAAGGAATTGATGGGGGGGGGGGGGAGTGAGAACTTGAGGAGAGTCTTGGAGACAGGCCAGGGTGGCTGTGTTAGGGACAGACAGTGTGCTGGGGCTCTGGCTGCTAGTCTGGATGTGGAATTGGAGTCTGGACAGATTCTTGGCCCCATGCTAAGGCCAGCCATGCTAGGAAATCAGGGGGTGTCTGGGGACGGGGAGATCTGTGAAGAATGGTGGTCAAGAGGAAGAATCTGGTAAAGGGATGGACTAGGTGAGCAGAGAGTGAGTATGGGGGAATTGGAGGCTGGTGCCAGACACTGGGAAGGAGCCCTGTGACCCTGGACAGGTAACCCAAACCCTTGCCTCCCCCTCCATGGCCTCTCTCTGAAACTCAAGCCTGTTAGACCTAACAGGAAGACAGAAACTGGACCGGTGACTTTGGGTGAAACCAAACGGGAGAGGGCAGAGTGAACAGCTGCCAGGGCCGGCTGGCCTTGCCCAGAATCTGCCATTTCCTAGGTCTTAGGATCATTCCCTGGGGAGTGTGTGTGACTCACAGAGTGAGTGGGAGGAGTCACCAAGGACACCGAAGTCTCTCCGAGCTTCTCCTTGGTTCCAGGGCTTCTCCAACCTGCACCACGTTCTGCAGTGGGACTTTCTATTCTCATTCAGAGCGGAGGACATGGGCTCAGAGGCAGCAGGTGCCTCTCACTGCAGAGGAGTATAGGAGTCGCAAGCTCAGCTTTTGTTCTGTGACAGGGTCTCCTGTAGCCCAGGCTGGTCCCAACTTGCTGTCTAGTTAAGGATGAAGGTGGAACATCTCATTTTCCTGTCTTTACTCCACCAAGTGCTGGGTTCCAGACGAGCACACCCCGTTTAGACTCAGGTCTTTCTGAGCCCCCAGACCATCCTTGACCACTCTGCCTGTGTAGGCTTGAGGTGCATGCAGAGTGGAGGTCAGGGCTGTGCAAACCTCCGTGTGTAATACCAGAAGCTGAAAGCCCAAATATCAGGGCAGACTGACATTTTCTAAGAGAGCGAGCTTAAACAATACATACATTATCGCTCTGAGCCTCAGTGTTCTGCTCTGTGGAATGGGAGGGTGGTTGATCCTCGAAGGATGAGTGTGAGGAGATCATGGGGCACAAACGGGCACCAGGTGTTTAGTCAGCCTCTCAGAAGCAATTTCTGTAAATCTGGCTGTGGGGGAGGGGTAAGGCTCACCTCTTATTCGCCCAGTTGACGTTTATTAAGCTTCGGAGGAGCTCTGGGTGGATGCTACTGGGAAAGTTTATCAGGTCAATTTTAGAAGCTTTCTTTTATAATAAAGATAACTAGACAGTTACTTCAGGACCCAAGGAGACATTCCAGCAGAGGGTGGTATTACCCATAATCCTACTGCAGAGAAAAGCTTAGTCATTTATGTGTATTTCTTTCCCATCTCTGCTTCTGTACACACACACAAACACATAGAGACACATACATAAACATACACAGACACACAGACACAAACACACACAGAGACACATACATAAACACACATACATACTTATCTTTATGAAATTAGGATCACGTAGGGAAATCAGGATCCAGGTATATGGATTTTGTAAGACTGTGTGAAGGTAATAGAGGGCTTTTACTGTGCCGCCCCCTTCAGCTTTTGACCATCTTGCCTTCTAAGCTAGCCTGAGATACAGAATTGAAACCTTGTTTCAAATTAACAAAACCAAAGAGAGAGGGGAAACCATTTTTAAAAAGCCATTGTGGGGCTGGACAGATGGCTCAGTGGTTAAGAGCACTGGCTGCTCTTCCAGAGGACCAGGTTCCGTTCCCAGCCCCCACTTGGCAGCTCACAACTGTCTGTAACTCCAGTTCCAAAGGATTCGACTGACCCCCTCTTCTGGCCTGTGAGGGTACTGCATGAGTACAGGGCAAAGAAACTAGCTGCCACAGAAGATAAAAATAAACAAACAAACAAACAAATAAATAATATATAAATATAAATATATATGGATTTATATATTTAAAAGCCCATGGATTTGGTTTTGGTTTTTGAGACAGGGTTTCTCTGTGTAGCCCTGACTGTCCTGGAACTCACTCTGTAGACCAGTCTGGCCTCAAACTCACAGAGATCCACCTGCCTCTGCCTCCCAAGTGCTGAGATTTATTTTTATCCTATTTTTATTTTTTAAAGATCTATTTATTTTATAAGCATTTGCCTTCATGAATATACGTGCACCGTGTGCATGCCTGATGTCCAAGGGGATCAGAAGAGGGTGTCAGATCTCCTGGAACTGGAGTTAATGGATGGTTGTGAACCTCCATGTGGGCGCTGGGAACCGAGCCTGGGGCCTCTGCAGCACCAGCAGGTGCTTTTAACCTTGGAGCCATCTTTTCCAGTCCTATCTTCCTAATTTTCTTCCATTTTTCAAAATTAGATTTATTTGTTTAATCTTATGTGTGTTTTGCTTGAATGTTTGTATGTGTACCACATCCATGCCTGGTTCCTGTGGAGGCCAGGAGAGGGCATCACATCCTCTGAAACTGCAGTTACAGAAGGTTGAGAACCACCCAGTGGGTGCTAGGAATTGAGCCTGGGGCCTGCAGGAACAAGCGCTCTTAAATGCTGAGTCATCTCTCCAGCGTAGAGGGAGCCAGTTGGGGTCTTCTTTTTAATTTGTTTGTTTGTTTGTTTCTGGTGTGTGTGTATGGATGTATGCCATATATGTGTGGGTGCCTGAGGAGGCCAGAAGAGGGTCAGATCCCCCTGGAGCTAGAGTTACAGGCAGTTGTGAATTGCCGGATGTGGGAACTGAACTTGGATCTTCTAGGAGAGCAACAAGGGCTCCTAACCACTGAGCTATCTCTCCCCAGCCCCTTATTTCTCCCACCATCATGGCAATCTAGATGGCACTCCTATGAATATTTTGAGTAAGTGTGGTTGTATATCCCTCCCACCGTTTCTGTACAGATCCCTGTACCCCCAGTCAGAGCCCCTTCTTTTTTGTTTGTTTGTTTGGTTGGTTGGTTGGTTTTTCCAGACACGGTTTCTCTGTGTAGTTTTGGTGCCTTCCAGGGTCTTGCTCTGTAGACCAGGCTGGCCTCGAACTCACAGAGATCCACCTGGCTCTGCCTCCCGAGCACTGGGATTAAAGACGTGGACCACCACTGGCTGGCCCAGTCAGAGCTCTTTAAGGATGACCTGCCTGCTGCCCTGTAAGGAGGTTCCTGTTGCTGAAGGGAAAAAGCAGATTCTAGAAAGCCACTGGGTGCAAGTGTGGTGTCAGAGATTCAGATAGATGGAGAAAGATAAGACAAGCAAAAATTCAGGCCTCCCCCACCCCAGCTGGGATTGCAAGAATGAGTCTCCACCGGCTGTGACCCCAGGGCTCATCCCTGCACACATACACCCCTGCCAGATGTCTGGACTTTTGAGAGGCAAGGGCAAAGCATGATTTCATTAAACTCAGGATCCTGGGACTTTGAAATCAAATTGGCTCCCCAGAATATCTTCCCAGCACAGGAAGGAGGGTAATCGCAGGGTAGAGCAGAAAGCCTGGCTTAAATTAGCGAGTTACCAGCAAGCAGGCTGTTGTGCCCCGTTTCAGTTGGGGGCTGTGGGGTGAGGTGGGGTGGCTGCCTGTGTTCTACTGATTTATAGCTTCCAGCACAGCTGCAGAAATCAGCGGCTTTGTCTCAGGCCTGGAAGGGTGTGTGAAGAAGCAGCTTGTCCTCTACAGTCTTCCTAGTCTCTGTGACGAGTGAAAAGAAAGAGCCTTCAGCTTCAAAGTCCCACTAGGTCAGAAGTCCTACTGCCAGAGGCTGGGTGGTTAAGAACCCTTGCTGAGCCTGAGCTGGGCGGTGGTGGCTCATGCTTTTCATCTTGGTACTCAGGAGGCAGAGGCAGGTGGATCTCTGAGTTTGAGGCTGCCTGGTCCACGGAGAGAGTTTCAGGGCAGACAGGGGCTACACAGAGAAACCTTGTCTCCAAAAACCAAAAAACCAAAAGCAACCAACCAACCAACCAAAAAAGCCCAACCTAAAACAACAACAGCAACAAACCTTGCTGCTTTTCCAGAGAACACAAGTCCTTAGCACCCAACATGACAGCTCACAGTTCCCTGTAACTCCAGCCCCAGGGAATCCAACAGGGAATCTTCTGGCCCCTGTGGGCTCCTATACACATGTGTGAACACACACACACACACACACACACACACACACACACACACACACAGAGATATACACACCAATATTTTTTAAAAGATTTTACTATTTTTATTTATGTGTATATATATTTACCCTGCATGTGTGTCTGTACCACTCACATGGCTGGTGTCATCAGAGCATCAGAAAGAGCATCAGATCTTCTGAAACTGGAGTCACAGATGTCTGTGAGCCATTGTGTGGGTGCTGGGAAACCCAAGCCCTCTGGAAGAGCAGCCAGTGCTTTTAAACTCTAGGCCAACTCTCCAGCCCCACACCCCTTTTTAAAAAAAAAATCTTAAAATCAACAACAAAAACCTCAGCTGGACTCTTGCCTTTGATCCAGTATTTGGGAGGCAGAGGCAGGCAGATCTCTGTGAGTGCCAGGCCAGCCAGGACTACGTAGTGTGACCCTGTCTCACAACAGACCCCAAAACAACTACAGCAGAGGAAGGGTATGACTCTTTCCTCTGCAGAAGCCACTCTGTCACCAAGCCAAAGCTTCGAGATGTGGAGGACTATGGTGGAACACTTACTTTATTAATTAAAAAAATTAAGAATTACATTGATTTAAAGGTTGTAGAGATGGTGATGGCACACGCCTTTAAGCCCAGCACTGGGGAAGCAGAGGCAGGTGGATCTCTGTGAGTTCGAGGCCAGCCTGGTCTACAGAGCGAGTTCCAGGAAAGGCACAAAGCTACACGGAGAAACCCTGTCTCGGAAGAAACAAAAAACCAGAAGTGGGGGGGGGGGGAAGGTTGGAGAGATGGCTCAGTGATTAGGAGTGCTTGCTACTCTAATAGAGGACTCAGGTTAGGTTCCCAGCACCCACTCGGGGATTCACAACTTCCTGTAAGTTCAGTTCCAAGGGATCTAACTTCCTCTTCAGTCCTCCATGGGCTGCTGCACATACATGGTGCACAAAAATTCACACAGGCACAACACATACATACACATAAATAACATTCTTATTAAAGTATATTTTATTACTTATTGCATGTGGGGAGGCATGCATAAAAAGAAGGAAGAAGAAAGAAAAGAAAAGAAAAGAAAAGAAAAAGGAAGAGGTTCTTGAGACGGGGAGATGGCTCAGCCGTTCAGAGCATTGACTATTCTTCCAGAGGACCTGGATTCAATTCCCAGCATCCACATGGTGGCTCATAACTGTAATTCTAGTTCCAAGAGATTGGATGCCCTCTTTGGCCTCCACGGGCGCCGGGTACACATGTGGTACACAGAACATACATGCAGGCAAAACACCCTACACAAAAATATAAATTTAAACAAGAAGAAGATTGAAAACATAAAAGAAGTGGGTTCTTTTTAAAATTTATTTGTGACAGAGTCTCACTTAGGCCACACTGCCCTCTGACGCCCTATGTGACGGGATGGACCTGACTTTCCTCCCAAACCTCCAAAGTGGAAGTCCTGGCATCACAGCCGTACCAGCACAGTTAGTTTAAGCAGAGCTGGAAATGCACAGGGCAGTCCTGGGGGCTGCTGACACCATCATCCAGACATACGGCTGGAGAGGCAGATGAATGGGTCCAGATCCAGGTCTCTGTGTTCAGCTGGCCGAGCCTCTTTTCTCACCTGTGAACTGGGCATCGCAGCCCAATACCTGCATTGCCAGCAGGTGGGACCCTCCCATCCTTGGCTTTTCCTGAGTCTGAGGCACCCCTCCAGATGATGGGGCAAAACAGTGACAGGCACGCAGTCCCTGCCTTCCGGGAGCTGCCGTTCTAGTGGAGAAAAGATAGACAATGAATTAGCCAACAGAAGACCAGACACAGGGCTAGGGACGCAGCTCAGTTGGAAGAGTGCTTGCCTGGTGTGCTAGGAGGCCCTGGGTTCAAATCCCAGGCCGTCACCAGCCACGAGTGGTGGTGGACAGTTGCAGTCTCAGCCCTCGGGAAGTGACGGTTCAGAAGGTCGGGCAGTGGGGGCTAAACAAAAACCATCCACGGACGATGAATCAAGGAAGCTAGAACAGGCATGGGAGATGCCGCGGCGGCGGCGGCGGCGGCGGCGGCGGGGATATAGCAGGTGAGCAGAGGCCTCTTGCTAGGAGGGAGAATGTTTCGGGCAGAAGGTGGTCATGATGCTTGTGTGACCTCAGCACCTGGCCTGACCCCTACAGGAAGAGTTGGTCCTCCGATGCCGGTGGGCTGGCTGCCCAGCACTTTGATTAACAGAAGAGAGAGGCTGGTGCTCCTGGCCGAGCCAGATGACCCTGCAGGACCTGTGAGGGAACATCTGCTTCCCTTGGTTATAAACGCTTATCCTGTCAGAGTGTCCTGTGTCTGGTGATTTTCCATGGCTCCCCGAAGGAGCAAGCGGAGCTGCTAGATGAGCAGGTAGCTATGAGACACTCCTCCTACTTGCTGGCCTCGTCACCCCAGGCCACCCAGGGTAGCCTAGCAAAGCCCAGTGTGTGGCCTTGGCAAAAGCGAATACTAAAGTCATCCCAGCTTTCTCGTGCAGCTCCTAGCTGAAGATCAGAGACACAAACTCTCTCTTAATCTTCCTGACACTCCTGTTTAGCAGGAACAATTTAATATGCCCATTTCACAGGCAAGTAAGCCAAGGCTCAAAGAGGAGAGACATTGGCCCAAGGACACTTTGTCAATGTCTGATGGCAGAGCCCCTTCTCTCTCAACATCCTGTCGTGATGTCTTTTATAACCTTGACCCCCGCATCCCAGTACAGCCCATGTCTTTTTCTGTGTGAGGGGTGAGGAGACCTCAATTCACTGGCCCTGAGCTTAGCCTGAGTCTTTATTAGTTCTGCTTCTACCATTGAAAAAGAGCCCATGGGCTATGGTTCTAGGGGACTCCTGTAGTTGTGGGGTGCGGGTAGGTAAGTCTGGTAGAACGGTCGCCAGGTTGGAAAGCCTCCAGCAAAGCTGGTAGTGCATTCCACAGGAGATTGAGTCTTCTTCCAGGGGAAAGGGAAGGTCTCAGTGTTGTTCTAAAACCATCTAATTCAATTCATTTTTTATGGGGGGGGGGCACATTCCACAGCATGGATCAGAGGACATCCTCATGGACTCAGTTCTTCCACTTTTACCTGGGTTCCGAGAAGCAAACTCAGGTTGTCAGGCTTGCATTGTTGGGAGGCAGGCAGGCACCTTTACCCTCTGAGCTGTCCTAGAGGCCCTTAGCGGTGTCCTGAAGGCCTTGTAACTGATCACACGAGGGATCCTGATGATTAAGGTTAATTTCCTTCACTTGACTCAGCTGATTATAAAAGTCCTTCCCAGCCATACCTGAGTTCGATAGCTGGATACTGCAGTATGGCTGAGCTGTTAGATGAGGCTGTGTGGCCTCAGGCAAGTTCCTTTGCTTCTCTGAACCTCACTCTCCCAGCTTCCTAGTTCTGGGGCAGTGCTCACTGACGCTGATTTTTGTCAGGATTAAATGCAGTGACATTATTCAAGTGCCTCCTCGTTTCCATCACTTAGAAGAGAGGGACAAAAAACTTTCTAGTCTTGTCAGTCGATGACTGGGAAGAGCTGCATTGCTCTTTAGGAACACTGTCCCCTTTTAAAAGAGGTTCAGAATTTGTAGCCAGGCGGTGATGATGCACGCCTTTAATCCCAGCACTCAGGAGGTAG
>CABHPP010146738.1:0-10000 GCA_902168425.1 Peromyscus attwateri | reverse complement strand
GGGCTTGAACTCAGATCCTCATGTTTCCACAGAAAGCACTTTGCTAACGAGCCATCTCCCCAGCCTGGGATTCTGCTCTCTCGGAGCTCCCATGATGTCTGGATACAGTCTGCCCCACAATCCAGCCATCCTTAAGAGAGTCAAGGATCAGGGAATGAGAGCTCTTTGAGTGTGCTCTGGGTCTCCAACAGAAGCTGGGCCTTTGGCCTAGTTATTGCTAAGTATAGCCTGGCTGGTCTCTCCACTCATGTTCGACTCAGGGGCCCTTTATTTCCATGTTCTAGCCGTAATCTTCTCCTGTGATAAGCTCACTGGGCTTCGTTATAATTAACCACTTTCCTTCCTCCGGCTCTGCCAAAACCGAGACAGCTAATTAATTTCTGGCCAAGTGCCATCCCTCTTAAATGGTGGGCAGGGACACAGCTTGCAGCCCTCGATGTCCAGGCAGGCTTGTTTTGTCCTTTGGGAGAGCAATCACCCTTTGTCTGCAAATAGAGGGAGCTCCAGCTGGACCCCTGGCTGCTGGCAGTTGCAATGTTGACTGTTCTTTGTTCCCCCACAATGCACCCAGCCTTTGGGATCCCTGTGGTAACACTGCCTCCGAGCCTTCATCTGTAAAACCGAGGGGTTGCTCTCCACCCCAGGGAGAAGGTTAGGGGTAGTGGCTAGGAATGTGAGATTTAGAATCCCAGGGACCAGAGCCCTAATTCAGGGCCTGCTTGGCAACTTCACCTCTCTGCCTCTCAGCCTTCTCCTTGGGGATAAATGGAGCTCCCCTCTTGTGTGGTTATGTTGATTCAGTGGGAGAATGAGTGACCTGTACCCCCAGCAAGTAAACCTGTCCACAGTTAAGAGTCTGCACATGGCTGGGCCACGGTGGTGCACACCTTTAATCCCAGGAGAGGCAGGCCGATGTCTGAGTTTGAGGCCAGCCTGGTGTACAAAATGAGTCCTAGGCCAGCCAGGACTACACAAAAAAACAAAAAAACAAAAAAAAAAGAAAAAATCTGCATGTTAGATACCTACCCAGCTAGCTTCTTTTTCAGTATTAATAGTCTATATGCACAGGTCTGTAGTCTTAGTACTCTGGAGGACTGCAAGATAAATAAATAAAATAAATAAACATTAAGAAAAATAATACCAAGGGGCTGAAGAGATAGCTCAGTGGTAGAGGCTGAGTGAGCACGGCCAAGGTACTGGGTTCGATCCCAGCTCACAAACAAACCTTAAATAGGGAGAGAATTTGGACAGGAGATGCAGCTCAGTGCGTTCCTGCCCGTGTACACAGGCTCCAGTTTCAGTCTGGGAGGTGGGGGGAGTCTAGGGCCGACCCTCATCTAGTATGGCTTCGCTGCTTCCCTGTAAGGGTCCGTTGTCAGGTTGCAGGTTGACATGGCGTCCTGGGCACAGCATTCAATTCAGCCTACCCACTGAGGCTTATTTTTCTCCACCATAAAGTGAGGAAACCATAGCAGTGGTTCCACGGGGTTCCTGGAGTGGTTAAATAAGAGGATCGATGTCCTTGTCATAGTCAAGTTTGGTGGCATGTGTCAGGTACTTGGAAGCACCCAGCAGTGTCACGTCTGAGGTGGAGGTGGCAATGGTTGTTATAGAGTCCGCCATCTGTTGAGCTATGCTGGGTTGGTCAGTTACCAGACCTGGGAGCCCGTCGGAGCTGACAATGTAGACATCTGCGAGAGCCTGGAGCTCTGTTGGAGACCCTGGAGTCCAGGACAAGACCTTGGATTTTCACTGAGCCTTAGCTTCCAAGAGGGCGGCTCCCAGAAGTCAGGAAACTGAGTCTGTTTGGCCTTTTACCTCCTCTCCAGGCCTCACTTTGATCATCTGTAAAGGGGAAGTGTAAAGTCCAGCCTCCCTGGAGATCCGAGCCTCTTCCAGTCTGAAGATCGGACGTACAGGGCTCTGTGTCCCATAGTTGCCTGAGTTCTGAAATCACAAGTTCAAAGTCAAGGGGCCAGCAGGGCTGTACCCCTCCCTCAGGCTCATCCACTGGGAGGGATCTTTCCTTGCCTCTTCCTTGGGTTATGGTTCCTGGAATCTCAGAGTTAGAAGGAATGTTCAAAGTGGGGAATTCCCAGTGCTCCAGACAATTCCTGTTCAGTAACAGGGGCTTCCAGCTCCTGGAGGCGCCAGGCATTCCTGAGCTGTGCCTGCATGGCTCCCATCTTTACGGGGCTGCTGCCTCCTCCCTGTGTCACAGGAGGACACTTGAAGGTTGGTCCCAGTCTTGTAATTCAGGTACTCATACCTCAGGGTCCTTCTCTTCATCTGCAAATGCCATTTATGTGATAATCTCACATTCACAAGGACTAGGGGTTGGGATATAAATGTGTCTTTTAGGGACTATCTTAGGGTTTCTTTCTTTCTTTCTTTCTTTCTTTCTTTCTTTCTTTCTTTCTTTCTTTCTCCCTTTCTTTCTTTCTTTCTTTCTTTTTTTTTTGGATGGTTTCTCTGTGTAGCTTTGGAGCCTTTCCTGGAACTCACTCTGTAGCCCAGGCTGTCCTCGAACTCACAGAGATCCGCCTGCCTCTGCCTCCCGAGTGCTGGGATTAAAGGAGTGCGCCACCACCGCCCAGCCTCAGGGTTTCTATTGCTGTAAAAAGACACGGTGACCACTGCAACTCTTATAAAGGAAACATTTAATTGGGCTGGCTCACTTACAGAGGTTTAGTCCATTATCATCATGACAGGGAGCATGGGGGCATGCAGGCAGACATGGTGCTGGAGTAGTAGCTGAGAGTCCAACATCTTGCAGGCAACACTGAGCAAAGCTGGAGCAAAAGAGACCTCAAAGCCCGCCCCCACAGTGACACACTTCCTTCGACAAGACCACACCCACTCCAACAAAGCCACATCCTCGAATAGTGGCACTCCCTATGAGATTATGGGGGCCAGTTACATCCAGACCACACAGGGACACTACTGCAATAAATCCCACCACGGTAGAGGCGGTGCCCACCTCAGTTCTCAGCTCTCATGGAGGTGCAGGGAATGGGGAATTTCTGGAGAAGTCAGACTTGGGTCCATGACTCCGTGAGTAGACTCAGGAAGAATTTTGGCAGGTGGAAGAGAGGTTGTTTTTCTTCTTATGTGGTGCTGGGGAGGATCATGCTGGGGGTGGGGTGGGGTCTGCCTTTGAACCACACTCGATGCCACGCAGTTGCTAGGTCCTAAGAGAGAACTCACTTGCTTGTACTTCCAGGCATCCCAACAGTGAGATGGAGCATGTCCCCACTGCGTTCCTGTACAGAACCCATCTGGAACACCTGCTGTCCCCACTTTGAATATTCCTCTGGCTCTGAGGTTCCAGGAACTTTACCCCAAGGCACTCATCAGTCAGTTGTGCCCACAGAAGTTTTGTCACGGCCTTATTTGTGGTAACAGGAGCATGGACGCAGCCTTTGCATCCTTCAGTGGAGGATTTCCAACTGACCTTGGTTAGGACTCATGGGCGGAGCTAGTTCAGCCCAGTGGAGTCTGTCTTTGTACATTTACTAAGACAGGATCTCAGCTGGGCAGTGGTGGTACACGCCTTTAATCCCAGCACTCGGGAGGCAGAGGCAGGTGGATCTCTGTGAGTTCAAGGCCAGCCTGGTCTACAGAGCAAGTTCCAGGACATCCAGGGCTACACAGAGAAACCCTGTCTCAAAAAACAAAAGAAAAACAAACTAAACCAACCAACCAAACAAACAAGCCAACAAAAAAAACCAAGATCTCATGCATCTGCTTGGCCTCCGACTCCCTCTGCAGTTGAAGATGACTCTGAACTTCTGACCCTTTTGCTGCTACTGCAAGGACTACGGTGCTGGGACCACAGGTCTGGGCCACCATACCTGGCTTAGTCAGTCTTGGGGCTTGTACCCAGGGCTTTGGCATGCTAGGCAAACACTCCACTGACATACTTCTTTGTGGGACAGGGTCTCACTATGCAGCATCACCTTGGCCTTGGACTCATGGTCTTCCTGTTTCAACTTCGTGTTAGGATTACAGGCATGTACTGCCAGGCATGGACCTCTGTCTGGTTTTGTATGGTCCTTGAGCTAAAATTTTCTTTTTATGTGTCTACATAAACCGGAACTGGAGAGATGGCTCAGCAGTTAAGAGCACGGGCCTCTCTTCCAGAGGACCCAAGCCTCATTTCTAGCATCTACAAGGTACCTCACAACTGTCTGTAACTCCAGTTCTGGGGATACGATCCCCTTTTCTGGCCTCTTCGGGTACCAGGCATGCAAGTGTTGCACACACATGCAGGCAAAACACTCATACACATTAAGAAAAATAAAGTAGAGGAATTGTAGGACGGAGACCTGTGGACACCCAATGATGACGACTATTTATCTAATATTCACTCTTTGGCCCTGTGCAGAAAAAGCGTGGTGACCTTTGGACTGTAAAGCAACCACTAAAAATAATTCGTATATGAATACAGAAAGACAGCCACAGCACATTGCTAAGAGAAGGTTGAGCAGTCTTGGAGCATGTTCTCTTTCATGGAATATGGTGTTTATGTGTTGGTGTGGTATCAGCAATAAGGACTTCTGCAGTGCTAACACTGGCTTCCATACCTTTCTTAGGATATGATTCTGTGTTTGAATATTGTCCAGTAAACAGCTGTTATATCCTAGGGTTGAAAAGCATTTAGGCGGAATACTAATTGTAAATACTGAAGTGATCCACAGAGAGTTGGGTTGGCTTTGGTCTCCACATTGAGTTTTGCATCCTGAGGTCCTACAAGGTCGATTGGACGGTTGATGCTGTTGTTAATTTTTGCTCTCATGCCTCTGTTTTGGAGAAAAACAACATCATTACCACCTCCATTTAGCTGAAATCAAATTAGCTCCCTTGGATAAATGAGTGAAGATTTTTCTTGCCACCTGCAGGGCTGACTCACTTTAGACCCAGGTCAAAGAGGGTCATCCTTCAGGGGGCCTGGGTAGGTCCAAGATGAGGAAGGAGGAAGGCTGAAGAAGAGAGAGTGACCCTGATTTGATTCTTTGGTCTGTGGCTCCTTGCTTCTGAAGGTTAAGGTACCTTGATACATTCCCACTGGTACTCATCAATGAGTACCAGGTGTCCCTCTACCTGTCCTTACTCAGGCTGCTGGGGTCAGCAGGGAGAAGGTCACAGTGCCTGCCTGATGTGGAAGACAGCCATCTTTATATACACTCATTCCACAGATGTGTCCTGGGCAGCCGCTCTCTGCCTGGTGCTGCTGTAGGCAGCAGGCTTTTAGGAGAGTGAGACAAATGTTGTCCCTGCTCTTGGGATCTTATATTTAATTGACAAGGAGTGTGTGAGCGACACACAGAGCCCACTGAGTGCACAGGGGAGGAGAAGCTAAAACCTGAGTCCAGAGGAAACACCAGTCTTCAGGTAGACCACTAGGATCTCACCAAACCTCTTCCTGACTGTGACCTCAACAGGTTCATTACCCAACTTGATAAGTTGAGGTCTGTAATTGCTATCTACCCCATGGAGTGCTGTGGAGATTAAATGATGGAAATGGCTTGTCTGCGGGCCTGGCACACAGTAAATGTCCAATAGATGTTTATTATCCGTTTGAAGCAAACCAAGGCAGAGGCACTCTCGCTGCCCAGAAACCTCAGACAGAGGTGAGTGTTTTGTTCTGAGTGGACCTTTTCCTCCTGGCCCCCTGGGTCTGTCACTGGGCCTGTGACATTATTAATAAGTCTGGTTATACCTAAGCAGCTGAGCTGTGATCAGGTTGTGTCTGATTACCCAGAGGGGCTGGGAACGTGTGAAAACCAGCCGAGTCTGGACCCATTCATTACCAGAGCAGGGTAATGAATGGGTGAACAACAGGAAAACAGGGTGCTATGGGGCAGTGACTTTGAGCCAGCGCTCTGGGGACTGTGTGGCTCTGAGTGTGAGCTCTCACTGTCCCTTTCCCAAGCTACTGTATAGCTCATCAGTAGATAGAGAATTTTCTTTTGTTCTTTCCTTTTTTTTTTTTGGACAGGGTTTCACTCTGTAGCCCAGGCTGGCCTTGAACTCTTGACAATCCTCCTGCTTCAGTCTCCCAAGTGCTGGAATTCCAGGCATGTACCGCCAAAGGTAAGATTGTATTAACCCAAGGTTGCAGTGAGGAGGAACAGAGATCATGTGTTCGGTGCTTTTGGCATAGTGCCTGGCTCATAAAAGAAAAGGCATTCCAAGAATTTGATTATTATTTATTTTGAGACAAGGTCTTGCTGTGTTGCCTTGGCTGGCCTGGAACTTGCTTTGTAGCTCAGACCAGTCTCATACTCATTGAGCTCTACCTGCCTCTCCCTCTCAAATGCTAGGAGTAATGGCATGTGCTACATGACCCCTGTCACTCCAAGAATATTGCTTCAAGAAAGCACCGAGCAGTGGTGGCGCACACCGTTGATCCCAGCACTCGGGAGGCAGAGGCAGGTGGATCTCTGTGAGTTCAAGGCCAGCCTGGTCTACAGAGTGAGTTCCATGATAGTCAAGGGTACACAGAGAAACTCTGTCTCAAAAAACAATTAAAAAGAGAGAAAGAACGCAAATAACCCACTAAGTGGTCAGACCAGTCCAAAGAATGCCTTATACTGAGAAGGGAAACTCTTGACCATCTCTGGGCTCCCAGGGTCAGGCACTTAGCACTCTGACTGGCCACCCTGAATTTTCCTGAGGAGAAAATCCTTTAGATTCAGTGCTCATGAGGGCAGGTTTTGAGCTGAGGAAACCCAGCTCCCCAGACGCCACGGATGGTGTATGGAGCCAATGTGGCTCTGGTTGTACGGATGAGAAGAGAGGTTCCCTCACAGAGCACACTCAGTCTCCATCTGAGAAGAAAAATGAACAGAAGTGGTCGTCATCTTCCTGAGTCAGGCTGGTCTGACAGAAAAGTGAGAGAGTTTCAGGCTCAGGAGGGATGGTGTTCAGGCCCTTGGTGTTTTCAGAAGAGGAAGAACGCTGAGGTGGCTGTTTGGGAGCCAGTGCCCAGGCAGCTACATAATTCAAGATGAGCTAATGGGGATTTTTGACTTGGGGAAAAAAAAAAAAAGGTTTCCTAAAAGCATTGAAGAGTCCATAGTGGTTCAGACAGAGCTTTCTCTGGGTCTGGTCCAAGGTGGCATTTTTTTTTTCTCTTTCCAGTGCTGAGGATAAACCCAGGGCTCTTGTGCATGCTAAGTAGGTGCTTTATCACTGAGCCACATCCCAGCCCCTCAATGAAAGATGCCTGGCATAGTCATTCTTCTGTCACTGATTCAGTGCCTCGAAACCACATAGAGAAGGCCAGGGAGCTGGTTCAGCAGTGAGGAGCCAGAAGATCCAAGTCCAGTTCCCAAGCGGCATAGCTGCCTATAACTCCCATTCTAGGGGATCTGATGCCCTCTTCTGGCCCCCTCAGGCACTGCACTCACTTAGCATATATACACCTACACATAAATTAATCTTTTAAAAAAAAAACCCAAGCGGATAAACAGACAGACTTCAGTTTGTAATAGGGGATGGAAGGGGTGGTGTGGCAACATGGTTATCAGGTGCTGGCACTAGACTGCCAGAGTTAAATACCCTCTTGATATGCTAAACTAGGCACATGATCAGGAAAAGTCACTTCATCTCTATGCTTCAGTTTTTCTTCTCTGGAAGAGGTCAACACGTATTTTAGAAGGTTCTAAGTGATTGACAGAGACGTAACAAGCTGAGCAGGGTGAGGTGTGGGATTGACAGGGTAGGAGGTTGGTTGTCAACAGAGGTATTAATAAGACCCTTACTATCCCCCCAGCCCCCACCTATGCACCGTGCACAGCCAGGTGATTATCCTTCCACTCTACAGGACAGCAGGACAGGACAGCAGGGCTTTCCCCCTGGAGGCCCTCTGGATCCAGGGTCAGCAAACACAGGGGCGGAATAAAAAGCCAAATGGAGACAGGATGAGCCCATAAGCCCCTTCCCCAGCTCTGTAGCCGGAAGTTCCCAACACAGGTGGGAGAGGAACTTTAGAAATGAATTTCGTTTTCCTTTCTCTCTTTTTTTTTCTTCTTTCTTTGAGACAGGGTCTCATGTAACCCAGGCTGGCCTCATATTCACTATATAGCAGGGGATGTCCTTGAATATCTGATATTTCTGCCTCTACCTCCCAAGTATGAACATCATTGTCACGTGCTTCTATGCCCAGCTCTAGAAACTGATTTTTACCTGTCCTCAGTGTGAAAGTCCCCTTACAACCCCTCCCCCACAACTAGTTTTCAGGACCCTAATGTGAATCCTCACGTACACAGCTGCCTGTTCATTATTCAGGCTTCTGCTCAGCGATTGAATTTAGTCACAGCTCACCCGACAGTTGAGGGGACTCTTCAGGATAAAAGAGAGAAGCCAAAGCAGACAGACCAGCTAAGATGGTGAAGCAAGGTGACAGTGCAGAGCGGAAGAAAATATAAAACTAAAACGACTAGTGTCTGCAGAGAGTGTCTATAAATCGGTTTCTAGAGCCGACTCTATAACCATGACACGAGAAGCCGTAACTTTTAGTGAGAGAAGAGAGCATCGGGAAGATAAATTACCAGAGTCTCGGTAAGTTCCCACAAGTAAACAGAATGGTTGAGAGATAACGGAATGGCAATGCTCTGGAGGTTATATAGAAAAAGACATTTAAGAAAATTAGGGGACTGGAGTGGGGAGGTGGCTGAGTGGGTAACGTTGCTGGCTGCATAAGCCGGAGGATCTGAGTTTGGATCTCTGGCACTCGTGTAAAAGCAGGGTGCTGGGCAAGGCAGGAGGGAGGTGCAGGCGAGCAGGTTCCAGGAGCTCCCCGGACAGCCTGTCTAGCTGAAATGGCGAGCTCCAGGTTCAGGGAGAAAGCCTGTCTCCAAAAAATAAAGTGGACACCGATAGAGGAGAACACCCGAGGTCGACCTGTGGTCGCTACACAGACGTGTGTGTGTGTGAACACACCTTGCACTCACAAATACAAGAAAGGAAGGAAGAAAATAAGTTAGAAGATCAATCCAGGAGGCCTGTTTTATACAGAGGAATATGACTCTGCAGCCTGCAGATGAAAAAGAGTCACCCCAAAGCACAGTGTCTCCAAATGACAGACTACTGAGCTTAAAGGGGACATTCTGGGAGTTTTAGGGGGGCAGACTACATCAGGAAGCAGAATGGTCCTAGTACTTCCAGAACTGCAAAGTAGGCGATGAGGGGACCATGTCCTCAAAGTTCTATGGGAAATTATTTCCACCTATAATTATATTTATGTTCAAAGGAACTAGAAGTCAATATAAAGACAGTTTCAGAGGAAGCGATAGAACCGTTGCCTCCATAAGCCTTTTCTCAGGAAGTGGCTACAGGATGTGTTCCACCAAAGTGAGGGCATCAACCCGTCTGCAGGGAGACTTTGAAGCCGGGAAGCAGGGATAGACAGTTGGTTTGAGATAGCATCCAGCCTCAGACACAAACGGGAGAAGGAAGTGTCTAGAAGGGAGCTCACCAGAAAAGCAAAGGGATACATAAATGATGTGGCTAAACAGAAAAGCACTTTACAGATCTGAGGAAGTTTAGCAAGATGTACATAGAAATAAACAACAACAACAAAAAAGGAACATTTGAAGCCTGGAGCCTATAATCCCCGTGGATGCAGGAAGATCAGGAGTTCAAGGTCATCCTCAGTTACATGGAGTTCCAGGCCAGCCTAGACCAAAACGTGCTTTCAGACATTCAAACTAAATAAAGACCGTGACAAAAAAAGAGGCAACTGAGTTCAGGGAAAAACAATCTGATATAGAAGTGTAGGATATAGATAAGATAGGATAAAAGGGTAGATTATTGAATCTACTTTTAAAGAGCAACAACTTGCTTAAAATGTTTTACATTGCTATGGATTTTAGTTTATTGATACAAATTTAAAGTTAATTTTGTTATACTGTATATATATTTCTACTCTTGGGGTTTTTTGTTTGTTTTGTTTTCTGTTTTTTTTTTTTTTTTTGAGACAGTGTTTCTCTGT
>CABHPP010146737.1:0-40367 GCA_902168425.1 Peromyscus attwateri | reverse complement strand
GGGGATTCAGCTCAGCCTGGTAGATTCAGTCAAGGCAGGTCCAGTCCTCTCCTCCGTTCACCCAGAATGAGCAAAGTGTCCCTGCATAGGCCCCAGGCTCCAAACAGCCAGCTCATGCACTAAGGACAGGTCCTGGTCCCACTGCATGGGGGCCTCCCAAACAGTTCAAGCTAATCAACTGTCTCACTTATCCAGAGGGCATGATCCACTTGTGTTTCCATCATTCTTATCTCCCAACTTTCCATAGATCAGCCCTAATTAGTACTCTATGGCTTTTCTAGTCCCAAGTTCAAATGCTACAAAAATCCTCTAAAAATCAAAGAAACACTGCATGATCTGTCACCAATTTCTGTCTTAGTTTGGGCTTCCATTTCTGATATAAAGAATATGACCAAAAGCCAGTGAAGGAGGACTTTTTTGTTTGTTTGTTTCTTTGTTTCTTTAAACTTTTATGTAACAGTCCATCCTCAAAGAAAGTCAAGGAAAAAACATGGATGCAGATAATGAAAAAGAAGCCATGGAAAAGTGTTACTTACTGACCTGTTCCTTGTGGCTTACTCAGTCTCCTTTCTCATACTATCTACAGACACCACCCCCCAGTGACTTAGGCCACACATATCCATTATTACTTAAGAAAATATACTAAAGACTTGCCTAAAGAACAATCTCGGAGACATTTTCTCAATTAAGAGTCTGCCTTCTGAGAAGGCTTACTTCTGTAAAGTTGACATGAAATTAAACAGTACTGATTTGTTGACATCTTTATAAAATAGGATTCATAGATTTGTCTTGTCTGTCTCACCAAGTGAAAACAAATCAAGCTATCATCAGTGTGTAACTTGTCAAACCCTAGATCTTAGTTCTCAGGCTTCTGAGCTGAGGCACACATGTCATTTTTTTTTTTTGGCAAATGACCCAGAAAAATATACTTTATTACAGAAAAATCAGTAGATTATGATACTTTCTCATCATAAAATACATTCTCGGGTATCCTATGTGCCTACCATGTAAAACATATGTCCAGGATTTTTCAGAATCATGGAACCCTCCCTGTCTACAATGACCTTCATAGCTCCTTCCCTAAGACAGTTGACACAAAGGCCAGGGCCATTTAGCAAGGCCATTGTGGTGTGCAAGTGGGACACATATACAGGCCAGCTGAGCACAGCAGTCTGGTGTATGGTTAGAAGAAATCAAGATGCAGCTGGTTCCTTGAGTCTAGCCTTTCTGTTCTGAATTCCTGTAAGATTGACTTATTTTGTATATCACTGAATTGTATAATGATGGCTGTTTAGAGGCACACAATTGAAACTGGCGTATATTTTTGAAAAATATTAAATAAGATGGAAATGTATTCAGAAAACAAATTTTAAACCCTGGCATTTTAAGTTTTAATATCAATTTTTTTAATTGAAAGAACTGCAAAAAAATAGCAGTCATCATTCTTCCTATTCTCATTGCAATTGTGTTTTCAGTGTTTTTATAGGGCAATTCAATTTATATATTTTCCTACAAGTATGGCTTTTATTCAACTTGGCATTCCCAATATTTAGTATATTGAAGTACACAAAACAGATCCTTAAAAAATATTTGTTTGGTAAAATAATTTGCAAATAAAATATTGGAGGAGGATTACTAAAGAGGTTCTATACCAATCAAGGAATTTAGGTGTATGAATACCTCACTTTTGTAGATAATAATAAATGACAATAAAAGAATAAACAAGGAAGAAAATAATAAACCTATGCAAAATTTTTCAGCTGATAATCAGCACTAAATATTTAAAGTCTCTCATGAACAGCGTTCTGGTGAAGATACATACACACATACATACACACACATGCATGTACACGCTCATTTCCCTAATGTGAATAAGTAATATATCAAAGGAGTCAAATGGACTGTAAATTCATTTTTTTTAATTTTTGTTATATAAATATATTAAAGAGAAAGAGAAGGTGTTTATAATTAAATAATGCAACATATGTTTCACTAGCCATACTGGATGAAAACACAATTTGAGGGTAAAAATAAAACATGGAAGAGTCTCTCTGATGTTTTGTCTGTGTGTGTGTGTGTGTGTGTGTGTGTGTGTGTGTGTGTGTGTGTGTGTCTTTGTCTTCTTGTCTGGATTTTAGAGTTAGATTTCATTTAAAATTTTCCAGGGTCAGAGTTTTCATCATTTAACCAAGACAATTCCTATTGTCTTTCAACAGGTTAATTAAAAACAAAAATTACAAAGTCAGTCACAGGATAGGCTACCTTTCTATGTTAGGGTACTTAGTGATAGTACAAAGATTTCTTACCCAGTCAATGAGAGCTAGCAGTGGATCAAGAGCAAGAATCAAGAGACTTCTAGTCCATTTTAGCTGGCAAAATGAAAATATTTATAGGTACCCTTGGGATAGGAAGAGAGGATGAAATTGCTTTGAGCCACTGTGGTGGTTGATGGATGGCACAGAAGCTAGAAAACATAACTCTCTTTGTCCACCAGCCCAAAGCTAGCTAAATGCATTGCATATATCAAAGTGGATAAGAGGTTATGATTTTGCCATTTTAAGTACAGATAACTTTTAACAAATTTGAGTACACTAAAGAAATACTTAAGCCCCACTCCTTTGACAAAATGAATGCTTATAGCCTTAATTGTGAGAGGAAAGTAGCACGATAAATAGAGATCTTTGAGAATGAGAAGCCAAAGCATGCACAAACAGGAGACTGAAAGCAGAAATTTGGAAAATTTCTATCATCATATATAATTGGTATTTTGTATGGAGTATCTTCAATTAATCAGTCGATTTTTTTCATATAATCTTCAATCAGTCAGAATCATAAAACAGCCTAAATATCATAGTCATTCTTTTAAAATAATTCAGCAGCAATAGAGACATTAAGATATGCTATACAAACATACATAAAGAGGAATAAAACAACACTTTATAATTATAACAATGCTTTATAATTATTTTACATGCTAAATACTTTAAAAAAATTGTTTTTTAGAATTTCCTGGATGAGTGTCTATGTTACACACACACACACACACACACACACACACACACACACACCCATTATTTTATTATATATATATATATATATGTGTGTGTGTGTGTGTGTGTCTGTGTGTGTGTGTGTGTCTGTGTCTGTGTTGTGTGTGTGTATTAAGATGACCTAACAATGTATATTAGGGTATCATGGTTCACATTTGGACTGCCAGCTACTGAGGAACCTGAGGGGAAAGGATTGTTTCTATCATTGTCCAAGTCAAGGGTGAGGACAATATGGAGAAGCTATGAATAAAAGAAAGGAAAAGAGATAGACAGGAAGGGAGGAAGAGAAATAAAGACAATGTCTCTTAAATCTGTATTTTTACATGAAACTATAATATAAATAATGAATTATAATAATAAAACAGATAGTACAGCTCCAAAATAAGTTTTCTTTCTAACACTTTATTTCTGACACTAGATACTGTCAGAAAATAAAAATGATATCTAATATCAAAATTGTCTTCTACCAGCATTTTAAGTTAAAATTGCCATGTCCACCTTTCAACAAATTAAGCAAGCTAATATTTGCTCATGCAAAATGCACCCTTTTTTTTGCATACAGATTAGTCACATGTTTTGAAGTAATGATTGATATATATTCTTTTCTCTGAGGACTTATTTGATTAACATCAAAATCATTGAATTTTGGATCAATTCAACTCACAATAGGAACTTCATATGGATTTTCTTACCTCTCTTTCTGTCTGGAAACATATTTGTAAATAATTAGTCAACCATGTTAGTATTACTCTTTTAAGTCTTAGGTATCTTTTAAATACATCATTCAACCTTTAGTCAATATCAAAGATAAAAGCAATATAATTATAATATTAAAATATTGAGTGGTAATAGATAATCCCATATGCATTTTTACATTCCCTTTATAAATGTCTGCCTTTTAGGAGGAAGGGTTCCAAGGTCTTTCATTCTCTGCACAATATCTGGATATTGATCTCTATATTTGTTCCTGTCTGCTGTAGGAGGAAGTTTCTGTGATAATAGTTATACTTGGCACTAATCCATGAGTATAGCAAATTAGCATTAGAAATCATTTTATCGACCATTGCCAGTAGTCTATTGTGGGGGTATCTTTGTGGATTTCTGTGGGCCTCTCTAGCATTTTGTTTCTTCCTATTCTCATGTGGTCTTCTTTTATCATGGTCTTTTACTCCTTGTTCTCCCTCTCTGCTCTTGATCCAGCTGGGATCTCCTGCTCCCCTAAGCTCTCTTTCTCTCGACCCTTGTCCTTCATTACCCCTACTCACATCCATGTTGACAGCCTGAACTGACCTACTCTGGTGATAGGATGGCCCAACACCCTAATTATCGCGCTAGAAACCCCATCCAATGACTGAGGGAACCGGATGCATAGATCCATGTCCAGGCCCCAGGTGGAGCTCCAGGAGTCCAATTGGTGAGAAAGAGGAGGATTTGTATGAGCGAGAATTGTTGAGACCAAGGTTGGATAAAACACAGGGACAAATAGCCAAACGAATGGAAACACATGAACTATGAACAAATAGCTGAGGAGCCCCCAACTGGATCAGGCCCTCTGGATAAGTGAGACAGTTGATTAGCTTGATCTGTTTGGGAGGCATCCAGGCAGTGGGACCGGGTCCTGTACTCAGTGCATGAGTTGGCTGTTTGAAACCTGGGGCTTACACAGGGACACTTGGCTCAGCCTGGGAGGAGGGGACTGGACCTGCCTGAACTGAATCTACCAGGTTGAACTCAATCCTCAGGGGAGTCTTTGCCCTGGAGAAGATGGGAATGGGGGGGGGGGCTGGGGGGAAGGGGGGAGGGGCAGGAGGGGGAGAACAAGGGAATCCGTGGCTGCTTTGTAAAATTAAATTAAATTATAAAATGAAAAAAAGAAATAATAAAAAAATAAAGTCTTTAAAGAGAAAATAAAATAATAAAAAATAAAAAAAGAAATTTTATCATTATAATTTTTCTTCTTTTATACCAGTATTACTTGATTTTACCCTAGGTCCCTGTGCTATCTAGTTTTAGGTTCTTGGTTTCCTTGGAAGTATTATGTATGGGTTGCATCTTGTGGAGTGGGCCTTAAGTCTCCATTAAATCCCTCTCCTCAGAGCTCAGGGAAACCCACAGAAGAGGAGACAGAAAGATTGTAAGAGCCAGAGGGGATGGTGGACACCAAGTAAACAAGGCCCTTTGTATCATCAGGAGCAAAGCTCATGTGAAGTCATAGACACTGAAGCAATATGAAACAGGCCTCCTTGGGTCTAGTTCAATGTTTTTATGGGATATCTGAGTGTGTGGATGTTTGGACCTCTGGTTTCTCTGCCTTCTTTCTGCTTTTCTTCTTTCTGTTGGTTTGTCTTGTCCAATGTCTATGTGATGGTTTTTGTTCTATCTTTTTATATTTTATTTTTTTATTTTATAATTTAATTTAATTTTACATATCAGCCACGTATTCCCCTGTCCTCCCTCCTCCTGCCCCCCAAACCTCCCTCCAGCCCACCCCCATTCCCATCTCCTCCAGGGCAAGGACTTCCCTGGGGATTCAGCTCAGCCTGGTAGATTCAGTAGAGGCAGGTCTAGTCCCCTCCTCCCTTCACTCAGGCTGACCAAAGAGTCCCTGCATAGGCCCCAGGCTCCAAACAGCCAACTCATGCACTAAGGACAGGTCCCAGGACTACTCTGGTGATCAGATGGCCAAACACCCTAATTGTCATGCTAGAACTCTTATCCAATGACTGATGGAAGCAGATACAGAGATCCACAGCCAGGCCCCAGGTCGAGCTCCGGGAGTCCAATCAGCCAGAAAGAGGAGGGATTGCATGAGCGAGAATTATTTTGTTATTTTTTTTAAAAGTAAATGAATGAATCAAAATCTAGCCACTAGGGTAAAGGGCAAAGGGCAAAGGTTAACAACTGAACTGTCACTTAAACCTGCAGGGAGAGGGAAAATCAGTTTTCTCCAATGGAGTAGCATTGGCTTCATCAACTATTCCAGGTCAGGCCTCATGTTCAGGAGCAGTTGATCAACATGTAAACATATAATGGACTCCACAAGCTTTTGTTGTTGTTGTTTGTTTCTTTTATTTTGTTCTTGTTGTTGTTTTTGTGTCTGTGTATGCTTTTATTTGGTTCCACTTTGGAGGTTTTATTTTCTTTTTTTTTTCAATTATTCTTACTTTTTAACAAAATATAATGAGATGAGATGAAACCAAAATAATTACATCAAAGTTGGACAAGGCAGTCCAACAGAAGGAAAAGTTCTCAGGAGAAGGCACAGATTAAGAAACCCACTTACTTGTCCACTCAGAATTCCATAAAACCTCTAAACTGAAAGCCATAGTATATACACAACGGACCTGGTGCAGACCTGTGCAGGACCTTTGCATGCTGCTTCAGTCTCTGCGAGTTCCTACAACCTTTGCTCAGTTGATTTAGAAGGCCTTGTTCTCCTGGTGTCCTCCATCCTCTCTGGTTCTTCTATTCTTTTCATCATCCCTTCCATGGTGGTCCCTGAGCCTTGAAGGGAGGGATTTGATGGAGACATCCTAGTTAGAACTGTGTTTCAAGTTCTCTGTGTGTTGTGTAACATCTGGTTGTGGGTTGCTCTACTTGTTCCCACCTGTAGCAGCAGGAAGGTTCTCTAGTGATGAGTGAATAAGATATTGATCTGTGAGTAGATCAGAATATCATTAGGAGTCGTTTTATTTTTACAATAAAAACAGCAAAAACAGCAACAGCAACATAAAGCAATAGTTTGTTTTGTCTTTGCATTAAGTCTACTGTTATTTCCATATCTTTTGCTTATTTGTTTGGGTTTGCCTTATTTTGTTTGTGGTTTAATTAAGATTGCCTATGTAAGCCAGGGTAGAAAGTTTATTAACTCGGCCATGGGCAAATTAGCAGTGGCTACATCACTAAAGAAAATGATTGCTACCCCTCAAGCAATCACTAATTGACTATAGATAGCAGTTGCACCTTCTATTCAGTACTTTTCCATTACTGTGATAAGACACCATGATGAAGCCAATGTATAGGAGAAAGAGTTTATTTGGGCCTTAAAATTGCATGGTGTTAGAGTCCATGGCCATCATGGAGAAGAACACAGAAGGAGTAATGCAGGCATGGCAATGGACCAGTAGCTAGGAACTGGTGGCTTGAGACATATTCATGAGACAGAAGTAGTTATTTGGAAATGGTTTGGATTTTGAAACTTCAAAGACTAGCCCTAGTGACACACCTCCATTAAAGCCACACCTCCTCTAATGAGTTCACACCTACAAATCCTTCCAAGCAATTCTGCCACCTGTGAACCCAGCATCTGAATATATAAACCCATAGATCTCTTTAACCCATAGATTAATATATAAACCCATAGATTGCTCAAACTTCCACATGGCTCATGAGTCATCGTGCGTTCATTGGAATGTTGACCATTTGCCATCTTTTTTTTTTTTTTTTTGGTTTTTCGAGACAGGGTTTCTCTGTGTAGCTTTGCGCCTTTCCTGGAGCTCACTTGGTAGCCCAGGCAGGCCTCGAACTCACAGAGATCCGCCTGG
The DNA here is from genome assembly GCA_902168425.1 of Peromyscus attwateri. NCBI lineage: Eukaryota > Metazoa > Chordata > Mammalia > Rodentia > Cricetidae > Peromyscus > Peromyscus attwateri. The sequence continues at coordinate 32,773 of CABHPP010146737.1, read as the reverse complement.
CTCTGCCTCCCGAGTGCTGGGATTAAAGGCGTGCGCCACCAACGCCCGGCCCGACCATTTGCCATCTTAAGCGGATTGAATAAGCAATCGTAGCTGCTGTGAGTTTATGACTGACTGCACCAGCTAAGCCCTTCTCAGAAGACAGTACTTCCCAGGGTTTCTCTCTGTCCTCCCTCTTCCACGATGTTCAGTTGACCTATCAGAGAAAATAATTAAAACCTTAGTACGCAAACACAGAAGCATGATACAGTCACACAGTATAACATAAGCAATAATCGATTTTAATTTTCTCATTACCCGACAATATAGACAAGTTTAGCCGAAATCGCCTAGAAGTATAATGAAGCATTGAAACGTGTCTGGCAAAAATAAATAAATAAATAAATAGATAGATAGATAGATAAATAAATAAATAGCATACAAATGAAAGTGGTATTTCAGGAAGTGTTGCAATGTTAAATATCCAAGAATAATAATGAAAATAGTTATTTTGTGAAATGTGCAATATTTACTCATCAACATCTTAGAAAATGCATTCATTCTCTTAGAAAAATAGTAGAATGTCACTCTTTCACGTCTCAATAGGTTCACAAGACAAGACTTATGGAAGCCTTCCTTCGATGTGCTATGATTAAAGAATAACTGTTGTTTTTCATTAAATTCAGAAGCTTCTCCTTAAGCAACTGCTGTCCTGCTTGGCAAATGCAACTCCACAGCTACTAGTAGAGGTTTGGTTACACTGCCTGTAGCCAGGTGGGGATTTTGACTCCTGAGACACCGGCTCTATCATGACTACTAAAGGGAACTTTACCTAGAAATCCATCCCTCTATAGAACTCAGGAGTCAAAGGTTGAGGTGAAATTCTGCTCACCCAGAAAGGTTGAGTAGCACATAGTGAACTTCCTCTCCTAGCTTGCATCTTTCAAAAAAAAAAAAATCCTTCTGCTCTGCCCCCCATTTAAGATCCCTAGCTACACTTGCTTCCTTCCTATCACTTCCTGTCAGCTAATTGCTGATTCAGCCTCCTGACCACAGGTGAATTTTATTTAATTAAACAAATGAACACATCTTAAATTAATATTTTGTGATGAGTAGCTTCCTAGGTCTGATTAATTCACTCAGAATTATTGTTTCTAGCTACACTCATTTACCTGTGAATTTTATAACTTTGTTCTTTTTTTTTTTTTTTTTTGGTTTTTTGAGACAGGGTTTCTCTGTGTAGCTTTGCGCCTGTCCTGGAACTCACTTGGTAGCCCAGGCTGGCCTCAAACTCACAGAGATACGCCTGGCTCTGCCTCCCGAATGCTGGGATTAAAGGGGTGCGCCACCACCGCCCAGACTCTATTCATTCATCTTTTAAATCTAATTTGTTTCTGTTTCCTGGCTATTGTGAACACAGCTGTGATGGACATGGATGAGTAACTATCTCTTTAGTAGGATGTGGAGTTGTTTGGGAACATATCTAACAGTGATATAGCTGGACCATGTAACAGATTTATGACCAGCTTCATAAGGAACATCTATACCAGTGGTTCTTAAAGTATGGGTCAAGATCCCTTTTGGGGTCCAATGACCCTTCATAGGGGTTGCATATCAGATGTTCTGCATTTATACAATTTACAACAATATTTATGAAATTGTAACACAACATGAAGACTGTATTAAAGGGTTGCAGTGTTAGGAAAGTTGAGAACCACTACTCTATACTGATTTCCACATTGACTGAACCAGTGTGGATTTAACCAGCAATGAATGTATTTCTCTTTTCACATATCCATGGCAATGTATAGCTCATAGATAAACTCTTACTCATACAGCATTCCCTAGACTCAATGCTGAGTGAGGGATATGGTGGTACAAGCCAGCATTATAGAAGGTCAGAACTGAGGAACATGAGTTTGAGGCCATCCTGGTTTACAGAGGTTTTGAAAAAAAAATAAGAAACAAATCCTGTTGTGTGCTATAACACACATTTTACAGAATTTATGATAGGTAAAATAAAACAAACAAGACAATAAAGACAAAAAATAAATGAATAAGAATCAAGTTTCCTGGTGGCTGGAATTCCATAAGGTTTTAGGAAAATCAGTAGGTATTGCAATGTGAGCCACATCTAGGTGAAGTAAAGATATAATTTGTATCTGTCAAAATTATGGAATTCTTTCCAAATAAACACATGAAAGGATTATATTTCTGAACAAAGATGATCATTTCCTTTAGAAGTAGTGGAATAGAAATGAACACAAATTTATATTTCAAAATTCTATGCCTTCTCTGCCATCTCTGTGATGGGGTTTAAAAGAGAAATTTAATTCACCAAAATACGAAGAGAAGGAAGAATATACAGGGTTTGAGAGTTGGAGGATGTTTGATACCCATAGGCTCTCTCACCTGGCTGTTCTTAGACAGACATCTCTTCTAATACCAGGCTTCATGTCTAAAAGAATGTTCCCAGCTGATATCTTGGTCACATGGGAGAAGAAAGAGAGAGAGAGAGACAGAGAGACAGAGACTGAGAGGGAGAGATATAACTCAACCATTATGAACAATCACATTCTGTCTAATTATCTAGGCTTGGTTCCCAGAACTCACATCAGCTTACAAACATCTGTACTTCCAGTACCAGGCCATCCAAAACCTCTTTCTGCCCTTATTGTTTTTCTTCACGCACTTGGTACATGGCAACTCCCAGAGGCACACACAGATGCACACACATTAAAAAAATTGAAAACATCAATTTTTACCATTTAGCTAAGTCACAGCTAGGAAGCTGTATCCCCTTCGCACACTCTCTGCCCAGGTTGAGAAGGGTAAAGTGAACCCTACATGTCTCATTTTCTATAGTAAATTTTGCCTGTGTAAGGACCTGAATCAAAGAAATTATTGGCACAAAGAAGCAAAAATAAAACCATTAAATACTAAGCATACTATGAACAAAATCATACAGCCTTAACTAGCACTATATGTGAAAATTACATGACTACCACTGTGCTCAGTGTTGTTAGGAAATGACAGATGAGTAAACAGAGGTTAGTAACTCTGAGCTTAAAATGTGGTAATCACTTTGCCACCGCCAATAAGCATTGAGGAGTGTATCATTGAGAACCCAGAGTTACTATCAGGAAATCTTCATAGACATCTCATGATCCTTGATAAAGCTGTGGGTAACAGCATTGATATGATGTGCACTTAATGGGAAATTGGAGGGAATGAATAGTCTCTTATACAAAATTAGAAATTTTATGTTAAATTGGAAAGGAGTGCAATGTTGTTCTCTGTTCTCTAATTAAAACATGAATCTAGAATTCACAGGAGATTAAAAATAAAGGATACGTTACAAATGTTGAAATGTAGTAAGAGCTTGATCACTTAGAAGATCCTAAATTCCTTGACATAGAAAGAGATCCTGAAATGGAGTGCCTGTGTTCGAAATAGTACACAGGTTCATGAAAACGTAAGAATGTGTGTGCAATTGTCTCATGTTAATTCCAAATAAATGTTTCATATTAGAAATAGTTTCTCAACCCCCTCACCAAAATATAATAAATAAGTAAATAAATAAATAAATGCTTCATTGAAACAATAAAAATTTTCTCCAGAAGTTTGGTTCAAAATTAGAAGGTCAGGGAGTGGTGGTTAAAACTTTGATAAAAGTTTTAGATTACCACTGTTTAGTATCCACTTTAGTTGGATAAAAGGCCAGAGTCCTGTTATTCCAACAGGCATAAATCTTATTAAGCAGGTATAAATTCTGAGATATTTAGGATCATCTTTACTGAGCAAAATCCTGAAAGTAAAGTAGGCACTGTATCAGAGCTTGGTGAGGAAGGTTTTGGTGTGGTGATCTGAACACCACCATAGTTCATATAACAACATATTACACTAGTCATATTAATATAGCAGTCCTAAAAAAGTAGAAAAAATGTGACCTTCAAAAACCCCAAAATTTATGAGTACGAGCCTCAAAAGCAAGCTGAATAGACACACAGATATGCTAAGCTAAAAAATAGAATGCCTTGATTTAGAAGAAAAATCAGATTCCCGGCATATGGCGTAGCGCAACACCACAGAGTATACTTAGCTGGTCTGAATATCAAATCCCAAGCCCCATCTGGGAGTTTCAGAGGTGGCTTAGCGGTTGAGAGCATTTGCTATTCTTACAAAGGTTCCAGGTATGGTATCCAGCACTTGTACCAAAGAACCATTTGAAACTCCAGTTGCAGGGGTTCTAACACACTCTTCTGGCCTCTGCAGACACCAGTCATATATGTGGTATATATACACACACACACACACACATGAAGGCATACAGTCATATACAAAAATAAAATTCAATAAAATATTTTTCAATTTTTCATAATCCACAGAGAGGAATCTCAGAATACTATAGAGTCTAGTACATCTACTTGTGTCTTACTTTCTTCATTTTTGAGGGAAAGTTTAAGAAGCGTTAAGTATCTTTTGACTGTCCTACCTTTATTTGTTGGATGAAGAATGAAGACGGGGGTGCGATCAATTTCTCTTATTTAACTCAAGAAGAATGTTATTTGAGAAGTTACACTGAACAATATAATCACCAAAGAACCTTGTTCCCATGTAAATAACATGGCAAGATACTAGATTTTAGTGCTGCCACACAATGATTCGTAAAAGTGAAACTTCCATGTAAAATTTTGCAGCAGGTGAATAGATTTTGCATGCAGAAATGATGCAAATCATTCTGAGATGGATAAAGATACTAATATCCACCCCCCAAATTTGTCCCCAATACACTGGATTCTGATTCCCAGAAAATTGTCAGATTGTCATTGTGCCAACTTAGAAATTATGTGCCAATAAAGAACTATGCCAGAAATAGAGAAGTAAGTACTCACAGGTATCCTGACCTTCAAGAATTTTGTGATAATTTGTTATAAACTTATTTCAATTACACACAAGCACAGCTCTCTTTTCCAAGTCTATTTCCTAAATAAGCTTTAGCTTCACTCTGATGACCAGCTAAACTTTAATCATAATATAAAAAGTTACTTAATAAGAATGCACTTATACATGTATAAGGTCCCATGAAATGTTAAATAGAACAATACCAGACCAGTTCACTTGTTATTTCATTCTAGAAAGAAAAGTTTATTCTCAAGAAGAGATTAAATATGATGATGATTTTTAATTTTCTTTAAGAAAACCAAAAGAAAAAAACGCTATGAATTCTCCCCTAAGTTTCAGATAAAACACAGTAACAAAGTGGAGAAGAAAAACAAAAGAAAAATAATATCTTTGGTAATTTTGTTCAAGAACCTTTGCATTTCATTCTTGCTTTTATTGTCCATATATTCCATCTCAAACCTCTCAAACATTTCTTTCCAATCTTTTGTCGTGTTGATGAAGGAAAATAGAAACAAAAGAATGCCACATATAAGACTTCTAACATCATTCAGGAAGTAGAAACAGACCCCAGAATCACTGCAACATTTGGAACCAGAACAAAAGTCACCTTAATAACATATCACAAGTTAAAGCAATATCCCCAGCCTGTGCTGCATGCCATAGCTGAGACACACATTACTTTTGTTCACTTTCACTGGAGCATTTTAGTGGTGTTGTGTAGCATGAATCTTAAAAGTTCTTATTAATTAAAACAAACCCAGGGCCTGTTATTGGGGTGAATGCTGAAAGATCAGAGAAGCAGAACAAGTCACAGCCACCTCACCTTGCCAGTTCCTCAGCTGATCCTGTTTCCTCAAACCGGAAGCCTCTGAGTTCTCATCCAGAGTGAATCTCAGCTGAACTGCTGCTAGAAGCCTAAAAGCTTAACCCACTTTAGTTCCTCGTCCTCATGCCTTACATACCTTTCTGCTTCCAGCCATCTTTCCTGGGATTAAAGGCATGAGTCCCCATGCCTGGCTGTTTCCAATGTGGCTTTAAACTCACAGAGATCCGAATGGATCTCTGCCTTCCAAGTGATAGGATTAAAGGCGTGTGTGCCACCATTTTCTGGCCTCTATATCTAGTGGCTGTTCTGTTCTCTGACCCCAGATAAGTTTATTAGGGTGCACAATATTTTGGGGAACACAATATCACCACAATGTTGTTTTAGAAAAAGGAAAGATACCAACAAATAGGAAACAACTGTGTTGAAAGGACATGAGTCAAAATTCTCTGTATTTTTCCCCAAAAACTGACATTCTATCAATAGCCCTAATACTGTTGTGTTTCGCCTTCTTTCTTCTCCTTTTCCTTCCCCATCACATTTGTGGAATTTTAAATTTGTCAACATTTTACCTTGTGTGTTTATGAGACACATGCCATTATAATATTGGATTTACTCTTAAAAATCCTTTATTTTAACAAAACTTAAAAAAAAAATTCAACTCTTTGTATAGGGTAATTCCACCCTGGAATGATTCATTTAATATCTTATTTTTTTCAATGTTGATTTGAAAAATCAAGAAACATGTTATTTATGCCTCTAATATTTTCACATACATTAAAGCTCAAAATGATTAAGCCTTTGTACACTTCTGCAACAAAACCTGTTATTCCTAACTATCAAAGTATTTCCTTGGAAATATCATTAAGTCTCTAAAATTTACCCATTGTAACGTGTCAGGCACTCTTTTTCCATGCTGTTTTTTAATATGTCCTCTGACCCCATGACTTCCAAAAGAGAGTCAAGCCTCCTTGAATGAACATACAACCCACACACACTAAGGACATGAAACACGTTTCCAGCATATTTAAGTGTTCTGTCAATTTCTAGTTTCAGTTTGAGTATGCATTCATCTTACACCAAAATGTCCCCTACACCTTCTAAACTGTGATCACACATTCTGTAGACTCTACTGTAGGCAATCTGTACAGAGGATGCGGTGCGGTTGTCGTGCATTTCTGATGTCAACAGGTGTGCTTTCTTGCATTTTTGTGGACAACAGCATTTGTAGGAAAAGTTAGACCTCAAGAAGAATTAGATACTCATGTTTGGCTTCAAAATGTTGTTCTTGCTCACCAAGACACTTTGGGAGTAGAGATAATTAGAGATTATTATATTTTCTAAGAGTTTATGTAAATTTTCCTTAAGATATAGTTCCTTGAAATAAATTTTATAACAGTTCATTCTTCCACAAGATGTGCAGTCAATCATTTATTTCAAAAAGAAATCATGGTAACCTTTACAGTGAGTAGGAATTTTACTGTGAAACCTTTTCATTAACACAAAATAAGAGAGAGTTTAGGAGAAATATCAGAAAATAATTCACTGTATGCTGGTTGATTTGGATGGTTTTGGGAATTAGCACTTTCCTGGGAAATAATTATTTCAGTATATTTTATAATTGTTTTGATGTTAACCTGAGCATGAGACCTGAACAATGCATCATATCACATCTTGATACCAGTATTCTACCAAAAGTTCATTATGAACTATACTTATGTAATCTGTGCGGGTCTCTCTCATTCCCTAGCTTTTCTTCTATCCTTCATACAAAATAATCTGTCATATTTTGTAACTGGTATGTAATTAAAAATGGGTGAATATTTTCTGGAATTACTGTGAGAAAAAAATGGGTGTGAATGGCTTTGGACAAAGAAAAACAATTATTTTACAAAAATTTGTATATGATACTGTTCTCTTAAATGTTGAAATACACTTTTGTCAGATGTTTAAAAAATACTTTCTAAAAGCCTAAAAACATACTTTCTCAAAGCCTAAAGAGAAATTTTGAGGACAACTAAATGATTATCAAAACTGTGAAATAAATATATGATATATTTCTCATTATAATAATTAGGGTAGATATTTTTATGTGAAAAATGTGCATATTTTTAGCAGTGTATAAAGTTTATAGAACTGTGGATGATATTTACCATCTTTCACAAGTACTTGACACTACATTAAGCCTGAATGTGACACACTGGTATCACAGTTGACTCATATCAACAATACTCAAACTTCTAGATGGTGTCTCTAGACTTCTTCACATCTACGAGGCCCTCTTCATCTACTGCATTTTAGGTAACTAATACTTTGTCATTTTGTTGAGTTTTAATTACAATAAATATTTCAGTATTTATAAATATTACTTCTCAATTAGGTATAACATTTCAGTAGTTAACCTCCATTTTTGTTCTTCCTATTAACCAGACAAATATCTTCATTGGTTATTTTATATTAAGTCTATGGTTGTAACTTTTAGAGGAACAATTCAGTAGATTACTGACTTTATAGTCATATAACCAATCAATCTTCCCTGTTCCTTTATGTTATCTTCTTTTGAGATCATTCAGAATGCACTGAGTATGAGTGAATTTCTTTTACTGCATTAATTTCTTTGTATTATCATTGAAAGTACTTATTCTGTTTTGCTTTTACTTTGCTTTCAGAAATAAGTAAATGGATACTGTTTTTAACTCTTGTCCTTGGCAAAATCCCACGTATATCTACTCACAAGGACATTATTTCCATGTTGGAATATTTTATATAATTTAGCTACATTAGTTTAGAAGCAAAGCTTTCACTACATTTAGTCTTTTGCTTTGAGCTTTTAAAAACCTTGATTTAAATGATAAGTACTTCTCCTCCTTAAGCTTCTCATATAAACAGTTAGAAAAAAGTAGAGTCAACAGACATTGGAGCTTGAAAGTAATTAGTTCATGAATGATGCGGCCTAGACAGATAATACAGTCCAGAGGCAAATAAATGATGATGCTTGTGAATGAGATTTATAAAACTACAGAATGCTTTTCTCTGTCTGCTCTTACAATGACTGAAGTCTTCTTTGTTTTACACTAGAAATGTATTACATACAAAAGAACTGGAAACATTAGATTCTGGCTAAGGAAGAATGAACAAACGAACAAATGAAGGAGAGGAGAGGAGAGCAGTCTTGCTAAAGGAATGTTTGACTGCTGTATCTGTCACTAAAAAAAGAAATTAATGAAACCCTTTTTATACCTTTTATAAAATAGTTCTTCTTTAATGACATACATATCTTAAATATTTTTATCTAATAAACATGATTAGCTTCCAATAAGAGAAAACTACAAACACTGTAAAAGACAAAAGAGAAAAATATTTGAGAAAAGCAAAGAATAAACCCAAAGTAGTTCCAGATATGGACATATGTTGGAATTATTTCATGAAGGATTTAAGCAACTATGGACAATAGATTAAGAACTTGATTTTATTTCCTTAAATTGCCAAAGGAATTTGCCATCATTTTTTGGTTTTGGAAGACAAAACTATTACCTCCTAATATTGGAGGCAAGAAATCTCAAAGTCCATGTGCAACTTGGGAGGAACATTTTGTCCACCACATTGAACCTGTAAAGGGGCCATTCCATCATGCTGTATAATGAAATGTGTGTGTATGTATATAAGATGTGTGTGTGTGTGTGTGTGTGTGTGTGTGTGTGTGTGTGTGCCTAGAAGGTTAGAGTACAAGAATATACAGGTGGACATCATACAGCAACCTCACATGTCAGTCCATGTTTGCCACCTTGTTTGATACAGGGTCTCTCTCTTTTCACTTCCATTTACTCCAGGATATTGTGTCTGTGAGATCTGGAGGATTCTTCTATCCCCACCTCTTATCTCCCTCCTGGGATTACAGAAATGCACAACTGTATCTACCTTTATATTTTTTCTATCAATACAAGCACAGGTGTTCATCTTGTATGGCAGACGCTTTACCTACAAATTCATTTACACAACCCCTTTAGCACACCTTTGCCTAAGTCATTCTGTGGACTGTTTTGGACGCCTTCGTTTGCAGCTCTTTAAAGTCAGCCTCTGCCTTCAACATTATTTGCATGTGTCCAAACTTCAGTCATCTTTATAGAAGGATACTCAGTGACCTGCTTTAGGCTCTCCTCTCAGCTCCTTTTGATTCACCTAAATTCATCTGTATTTATAGTTCAGTGAGATTACATCGTGAGATTCTGTGTCTTATGGAGTCAACACAAAATTTTTTGCAAAGACATAACTTAGTCTATAATATTACTAGCAATTGATGGAGCAACTAAGAAAGAATGATATTAACCATAATTAGGCTTGGTTATATTTTACGTGTGCATGTCTCTTTTTGTATGACATGGATTCTTTCTGTGTCTCTCACTATATATTGTTGAGCACAACTATGGATGTAAACTACATACACACACACACACACACACACACACACACACACACATATATATGATACATATCATAAGAAGAATTAGAAAAGAAACATAAAAATTATCTCTCTTCATATAGTATATAATTAAACCAAATCAAAAACTCAAAAAATGTAAGGGAAATAATTCAGTAAATTTAATATTGGAAAATATATAGAGAAATATAGATTTTTCTTATGCAAACACAAGAAACCATGCTCCTGCTGCAATGATGAATAAATCAACATCCTAAGAAAAAAAGTTCATTGTATTAAAGCCTGTATTAAGAGAATAGAGTGAGAAGACACACAAGAGAAAACTGCATTAGTATCATGTTTTCATCTGTATAGAAACAAATCATTAAAAAAGAAATACATTCTATATACATACTTCATAACCTAGAAAAAGTGTCATCTTGGAATCCTATATTGCAGTTTCTAATTGACTCTCTTAGAGTAAATCTGTATGCTCACACGGTTTTCATCCACATGGTGCTAAGAGGAAGTTAATATAAAGGTAAGCAAGAGACAAAAACCAGCCCCACATAAGTGTCATTGTCTCATAAAGACAGAAAATATGCATAGAATTGTGCTTTTAAACATCTGTTAGAATAAAGTATTCTATTGTTTGAGCTAGTGAGAATTCTTAATGTGTCCACTTATAGAAGATATACACAACTAGAAATAATATAGCTAGAGCCCAAGAGAAATATCTTATCTAGTTCTTCATTGCATGCTCTAGTTAAATTTATGAGAATAAATTTGTTTATTCACTGAAAATAGAAACCTGATATCGATAAATGCAACTGAGAATAAACCAGCCTAAAATAAATGTGGAGAGATAAAGAAACACAGAAATGGTTAATAGAACTGAAACAAATTCAAAAATATAAAAGGACAATTGTCCAAGAGAAGAAACTGTGAAGAGGAATAAAACAAAAATGTCGCTGAACAGGAAATTTGAACTTTAACCATGACCTTTAACAACAGCAGAAAAAGATGATATAAAGTAAGATGTAAAACACTTTTAATGATAATAGCCATTACCGTAAAGACATGATTTGGCATTTAAAACTATTTCTATTCCTTTTCATTGATGTTCATGTTCAGGAAACCTAATTATTGCAACACATCCCTGTGGATGTACAGACTTTAATTGCCAAAACCTTAGAGTCCATGTAAGAGCTCATTTTCTGTATGTCTAGACCTTCTTATTACAAAGGCACCACCTCCTCCTCCCTCATTTAAAAGCATAGTGAATCAGAAAAAATATCATCTTGAATCAGGTTCTAAAACCTGGGTGTCAACCTGGCAGACTCAGCCAAGGCAGGGCCAGTCCCCTCCTCCCAGGCTGAGCCAAGCGACCCTGCATAAGCCCCAGGTTTCAAACAGCCAACTCATGCACTGAGCACAGAACCTGGTCCCACTGCCTGGATGCCTCCCAAACAGATCAAGCCAATCAAATGAGTCTACCAGGTTGATCACAGTCCTGGGGGAGGCTTTGCCCTGGAGGAGGTGGGAATGGGGGGTGGGCTGGGGGGAAGGGGAAAGGGGTGGGAGGGGGGAGAACAAGGGAATCCATGGTTGATACGTAGAACTGAATGGTATTGTAAAATAAAATAAAATAAAATATTAAAAAAAAAACCTGGGTGTCATGCTCATAGTAATATAAGCCCCTATGTCATTGTTATCTATGTTTCTACTGGAACAACTCAGTAGATTCTTAGATAATTCATAGAATTTATCAGAGACTATAAGAGAAATAACTAATATTAATTTTCCAACAGATCCATTAGGAACAATAAACAGAAATACATATTAAGAAGTGCAAAACTAGCAAAAATCAAATAAATATAAACTAATGATTACTTCCCTGGATCAATTTTCTAACAGTGTATGAATCATAGTATAGTCTATATTAGTATTTCACATACTTTATTCTCTTCATAAATTGTCATTTATTTCTAGAAACCACATAAATATCAGTTTACTGGCTCTTGATTGGTTCAAAAAATATACCTCTAGGTTTCTAACAGAAAGTTTAAAACTTACCTTTTTAACAATGATCTTCTAAGTGTTCTGTAAGTCAAATAAACTAATCTGATCAATTTTATCAAAAGAATGTATTTTGAGAAATATTGTCATATAAACAACTTTTTGAGCATTTTGAGACCTGAACCAAGATATAATGAATGATTTGGTTGTTTTGTTTTGTTTAAATGGTGTTTAAGATGTAATTTTATGCCTGAAATAACTACCTAGTAAAAGTATGTGAAAGGACCATGGAAAAATCAATGACTTCTCTTTAACTAGCGAGTAAAAGAAAGTATCTGTTCACTGCATAATTTATTTTCAAAACTTTCATCATATCTCTATTTAAAATGTGGTTATGATTCCATGGTTTTCTGGGAGATAGAATCATATATCAAACTTTAATAAAAAGTTTTCAATTTTTGCTATACAACTTATAAAGCTGAACTATAAAAGTAACTGATGATGATCTATTGGCCAAAACCATATGTACAGGGAGTCAGTTTTTATTTCTTTTTTCTTTTTTTTCTTTGTAGTGCAGGCATATGTGTATGCTAAGAAAGCATTTTAAGCATCATTAGTGCTGATGCAGAGAACACTGCAGTCATTTGTCATGAGTGGTAACCTCTTTGATGCAGTTCCACGGGGGGGACAGAGGGGCCTTTTTCATCTCTAACATTTTTCTGTCTTGCAGAAAAAGCTCAGGATGTTTATTCTTCATTTGTATAAAGAGTTTCATAATCTCAATTCTTTTTTCCTCTGACAAACCAGTATGTTTTCACAGACTGTGGTTTTTAAGCTCATTAATAGCAATGAAGTTACATGGTTCACTCCCATTATTTCCATGGGATGCTGCTCACATCACAGGAAACAATAAAATACAGGAAGCAGAGTATGAAAACATAATGTAATGGTGCTTGGGGGTGTTTTAAGTAAGAGTTTATTATCCTTAATAAGCCAAGGATGGATGATAGGAGACGAACAGGATGAATAAACATTTAGAAATCTCTCTCTTTTTCGTGTGTGTGTGTGTGTGTGTGTGTGTGTGTGTGTGTGTGTGCCTCCAGTAAGGCACAGACTTATTGGCAACTGGGAAAATATCTTCAGCACAGCAGTCTGGATAGCTGCAATATGCTCTATTTGGAGTTTTCTTGGAAGGTCTCCCAGAAGTCACAGATAAAGTTGAATGCAGCTGTTGGAGATCACTAACATAAATACATTTGTACTAGTTGGAAATTTAAAATCTAGAACTGAAACATACATCTGAGTTCAAGTCTTAGATCAAAAGCACTGAAATAAAAAATGAATGAAATAATGAAGAACTAAAATGTTTGTATGTAAATTTGGTACATAAAGTGATTCAGAGGTCATTACAACTAGTTTGTTTCTTAAACAAGGGTAGTATTTCAGATAAAGAAGTAAAGTTTGTGACATTGTTCACCTAATAGAGCATTCTTTCACGTTATGAGCCTTAAAGTTATGCTTCTGATTTATATATCTATATAACTATCTAGAGAGATGAAGATCTATATCTTGTATTTTTGAAATAAAACATGTAGAAACTGGTAACATTCACTGCTTTGACTAGAATGGCTGTTCTCAAAAGCCAAAGTAAACTTGGCTGCTTTCATGGAAAAGGATTCACACTGTCATGGAGCCCCCCTAAGGGTCATTACAACAAAGACTGATTTAAAATACTATTTCATTAGCCAAAAAATTCTGTGCACCCAATACATAAGTCCATGCAAATATTGTCAATGTCTGGACTATTTTCTATGTAGGTTTTCGTTTTGTTGTAAGACATTAGATAACTTGTTTCAATCTTCTAAATTCTTGTTTTCAAATTCATATTTAAGAACATGAAATTCCTCCATCAACCTCTGAAGGCTTGCTAAGATAAATCGTCAACAATGATTGCATGGAGGAAATATATGCAAATTTATTAATGAAGAAAAAGGAAAAAATCACATATTGGGAATATCACTATAATTATCAACTGTACCAAAATTATTTAGGAAAATTTTTATAAGGGAGAAGGCTGGAACCCATCATGAGGTGACTATATAAATTTTAGGAGAGCTCAAAATGCTATAAAATGAAATATCCTGATGAAAAAAATAAAAATTCCGAATAGACTAATATTGATTGATTGTTTGACTAGAGTAGAAGACAATGTCATGTTACTAGTGACTGCCCAGGTGTGCTGATTGACAACAGTCTATCTTTCTCTTTCATGATGTTCATTAATGAAAACTCAAATACAGACCAGACTAGAATTGATTACTTCCTTCTTGGGGTACTTAGATTTTAAACACAGGCCAACACATTTTGAAAAATCTCTCCCTTATCTTCAAGAGAGAGAGATAAGAAAAGATCAGAAAGACATGCATCTTGAGGCTACTTGTAAGCCTTTAATTTTAGTATTTGATACTATTCATGGCATATATAAAATCTCATTTAGAGTCACAATTTTTAAGATTCAATATATAAATTGAAGACTATAAATCACATGACCTACTAAAGTTAAAACATGATTACATTTATTGAAGTTTGTGATTGTTATTGTTATTCGTTCTTAAGAATGAAATTAATAAAGAAATGGTTATTGTGCAGAACAGAAAATGAGAAGGAAATGATCACAGATAGAAAAAAATGCTTACAAAAATAACCTTAAACCTTGTGGTACATTGAGCTCTATATTTGTCAATGGGAGTATATGTAAAATTCTACAACCTGTATAATATTTTATTACTTCTTTAAATTGACACTTGGATTAAACTACAAATCAAAAATTTTTTTTGTAATTTTGTTGTGCTTACACAGAACAGAAATGGAAGGGTTTAATTGAAACATAAGCCTGACTATTTGACAGATAATTTTTCATTTAATATTTTTGATAGTATATAACTCTCATGATTTAGATACAATTGAATCAAATTGTCCAAATTTAGATGCTATGAGTATGCATTATATTAATGTTTCACTCTAAAGATATCATTATTATACAAACATTTAAATATTAATAAATCCTCAGTTCCTCATTGATATAAAAGATGGTGTTTACTTGTAATAGTCAGTAAATATGTTCATTTTATATTTAGAAAACTAATTTTTCAATATTGGTTCCTTTAATATTTGGAAAGCCATTGTCAATATACTTTTGGTAGTTAACTGTCTCATATTTTAACACTTGATATTTTATCTTAAATACCTTATCCTTTAATGTTGTGTCAGTGATCTTCTTTTAAAAAATCTTACATTTGTATATTATTTTATGTATTTGCTTTTGATTTTACTTTATATAATTAATTATTTTATTTAAATATAGTTACATATATTTGTTCTAACTTTTTTTTTTTTTTTGGTTTTTTGAGACAGGGTTTCTTTGTGTAGCTTTGCACCTTTTCTGGAACTCACTCTGGAGTCCAGGCTGGCCTCGAACTCACAGAGATCTACCTGGCTCTGCCTCCTGAGGACTGGGATTAAAGGCGTGCACCACCACCACCTGGCTTGTTCTATCTTTTTATCCTACAGATCTTTTGAATCTATATCACTGCTTCCAGTTTACCATTTCTGTGAGATTTCTGAATGTGTGAATGAATGGGCTCTGTTCTGTGGGCCTTCTCATGTACTCTTTTATTTCCTTTTTTTTTTTTCAACTCAAGTGTGTTAGTTTTTGTTTTATCTTATTTCATTTTATTATTGTAGCTAGAGTTTTCCTGCCTGGCCCACAGTCAGGACAAATCTCTGTCACCCGCCAGTCCCATAGCCGCTCCGACCCAACCAAGTAAATACAGAGACTTATATTGTTTAAACTGTTTGGCCTAATGGCTCAGGCTTCTAGCTATCTAGTTCTTACATCTTAAATTAATCAATTTCTATAAATCTATACCTTGCCACGTGGCTCGTGGCTTACCAGCATCTTCACATGCTGCTTGTCATGGCGACAGATGGCAGTGTCTCCTCCTCAGCCTTCCACTTCCCAGAATTCTCTCCATTCTCCTCTCTGTTAGTCCTGCCTGTACTTCCTGCCTGGTCACTGGCCAATCAGTGTTTTATTTATTGACCAATCAGAGCAATTTGACATACAGACCATCCCACAGCATATTATTTTTATATTACCCAAAAGAAGCCCATCTGTTTTCTAATGAGAGACATAAAAGGCATGGATCTAGGTGTGTAGGGAGGGGGGAGAATCAGAAAGGAGTAGAGGGAGTGTAAATCATCATCAGGATATATTATGTGAGGAAAAAGTCTGTTTTCAGTAACAGGAAAAGATTTAATGAGCCTGAAACAATTTTGAGTGCATTTCACAAGTATTGATAGTTCATTAAGTTTTAGATAATCTTCTAATTACAATGCATAATATAATACAGGAATCAAGTACTTCTTTCATTGAACAAATTAGGTCATAAATTAAGAACATATGGATATGTGATGTCAATGTGAGAAGAATGCCAGGAAATGAGACAATAGTGTAATCGACAAAGTATAATTATTGAGAAACACTCCATGGAGGAATAAGAAACAAACAAACCCATGGACAAGAAATATAACACGAACTGTCTTAATCCTTGAAAGTGAATATAGACAATGTGTGTGCAACTTGTATGTTGGGGAGGAAAACTGGAAAAAGAAAGATTGCTGGATCTCCTGAGATCTAGACTTGACACACAATGTATTTTAATTTTAAGTTATTAAAATTCATATTATAGGAGTAAGTGAAATAATGCCATCACTGTGAAAGAAGTTTTACCATGTTTGAAATCCCAAATACTCTTACATTTACTTTTGTATAGAAAAGCAAACTAATGAGCCAATGTGAATAAATGAGAAAAGCAGGAGGAAAAGTAGATTTCATTTCGTAAATAATATATAAGACTATTTGTGAAATTAGAAGCTGTATTAAAAAGATATTAAAATTTATAGTACAAACATATTCAAAAGTATAGTTCTTTATGAAATAAATTTAATTTTAGACAGTTCAATACAAACTTACCACTCGTACCCCTGATCTCTGTATTATCACTGTCAATATGCTCCTTCCCACAAATCTCTCTCATAATTTGCGCTATTCATTTTTTCACAATCTACTGATATTTATCTGGTCTATATGATCATGAATTTGGAGAGATCTGTTTTAGCACAGCCATAAGAACCCAGAGTACAAACTAAAAACAATGCCTATCCCTCTCCCAGATCCTATCAACAGTCAATAGTTCCATGTTAAATGGTAGGATCCCGTAAACATATTGCCCTCTCTCTTCCTTGGCTTATTGTTAATAAGACTGTATAGTTTGACTATTAATACACCATGGCAATTATTTTTATTAAAAAATACTTTCAGTTTGAAAAAGGAGGTGGTAAATATTACATTGTCTAAAGAGGGTATTAGATAATTCATGTACATTCTAAATTTTAAACTATCAATTTACCTAGATAACTTTTTGATGATTGTCTTGGGATAGCTTTGAAAAATAGATTATTAAGGGATGCAAATCTGTACTTCCATAGTTTTTCTTTTCATTTTGGTTTTGATATCCATCCTGAAAGGTCTTAGAGCAGTTAGTCATAAAGTAGAACATAAGATACATTGAATAAATTTGCCTTATTCCTTCTTTACATTTATAGCTTATTCCTGAACAACCAAGCTGCATTTAAATAACTCACCTCATCTGCAGACAAATGACAGGGTACTTAAGACCAGGATATCATAAATAATAGACAGTGAATCATCATGTTGGAATAATTATTAAAGTTAATATGTAGAAAAATGGAAGCTAGAAAATACAAAGAGCAGACAGGTTAGAATTAGGAAAAACAATATAAGCACTCATTTGAAGGGAATGTGCTGATATCAACTTGTTCAATTTTCCTAATGTAAGTAGAACAATTATAGTAAGAATATTGGATGAAAACATATCTAGACATTTCAGGATTATAAATTAATTATAATCATCTTACTAATGGAATCTGCATATGTTTAATCATATATTTATATTAATAAGCTTTATATTTTATATATAATTATAAAATTACTAATGAAAATATAGATTTTTGCAATAGAGTTCTGTGGTGATGGGGTTATCAAGTAATGAGTATTTTAAAAATGGTGTTATCTTAACCCAATTCCATGTTAAGAACTGTGGCTGTGACAGATTTTCAGGTCATTTATGATCTATTAGAAGTATTTTCCAAACCTTTTCAGTGTCATGTAGATTAAAGGATCTGGGATGTAGTTCCTCCCATATTAATAAGATTTCGGCAGACAAACGCATGGAGTATAAGTAAAAGGAACTGAAAAATGGACCTCAGCTACAGTGTATATTATTTGCCATCATTTGCCCAAAAAGAGTTTTTTAGACAGAGTGAGTACTATTGTCATATTTTGGTTTCTTGTTCATTTGAAAATATTTCTAACAATAATCTCTTGCTAATGAAATCTATATCTCTCTATGGAAAATAGCAGTACGGTCTTTCAATCCCATCGCTTTACTATTGGTCACAAGATCATCCTCCATTTCATAGCACAATTAGAATCCACCGGGTTTACACTATAGGCTCTTATATCAATATCCATCCTCTAAATTTTTAGGATAACTCATAATCAGAAAACCATTTTACCAATAATTTCTGAGATTACAGACAAATATTGAATGGATTGATTGCTTTGAGTGTTCAGAGGGTATGTTAGATATATGGAAGATGTTTAGGACAGAGGAAACGTGTAGCTTGAGAGTTTTCTCTCTGGGTCCAGCCAAGTCCCAGCAGTCCCTTAGCCCACTTATAAAAATAAACATACAGATGCTTATATTATTTAAACTGCTTGGCCATTAGCTCTTTCTGCAGGCTTATCATCGTCTAGCTCTTACTCTTATATTTAGCCCATTTCTATTAATCTATACTTTGCCACTTGGCTCGTGTCTTACTGGTACCTTACATCTTCCTTGTCATGGCGGCGGCTGGCAGTCTCCCCCTCTGCCTTCCTGTTCCCTCAATTCTCCTCTCTGTTAGTCCTGCCTATACTTCCTGCCTGGCTACTGGCCAATCAGTGTTTTATTTATTAACTAATCAGAGCAACACATTTGCCATACAGAACATCACACAGCAGAAATGCTCAGTTCTTCAGCTGATGATCAGAAGGCCACAAGGAAGGTTATTTGTCCCCTCAATCTCTTTTAAGATCATCAACTTAGCCATTCTGACAGGTGTAAGATGGTTTCTCAGAGTTGTTTTGATTTGCATTTCCCTGATGACTAAGGATGCAATTCCTTAAATGCCTTTTAGGCATTTGAGATTCTTCTGTTGAGAATTCTCTGTTAGGCTCTGTAGCCCATTTTTTTAAATTGGATTGTTCAGTATTTTGATGTCTAGCTTTTTCAGTTCTTTATATAGTTTGGAGATCAGGCCTCTGTCCGATGTGGGGTTGGTGAAGATCTTTTCCCATTCTATAGGCTGTTGTTTGGTCTTATTGACCGTGTCCTTTGCTCTACAAAAGCTTCTCAGTTTCAGGAAGTCTCATTTATTAACTGTCGCTCTCAGTGTCTGTGCTACTGATGTTATATTTAGGAAGTGATCTCCTGTGCCAATTCATTCCAGACTACTTCCTACTTTCTCTTCTATTAAGTTCAGAGTAACTGGATTTATGTTGAGGTCTTTGATCTACTTGGACTTGAGTTTTGTGCATGGCGACAGATATGGATCTATTTGCAATCTTCTGCATGTTGATATCCAGTTATGCCAACACCATTTGTTGAAGATGCTTTCTTTTTTCCATGGTACAGTTTTGGCTTCTTTGTCGAAAATCATATGTTCATAGGTGTGTGGATTAATGTCAGGGTCTTCAATTCGATTCCATTGGTCCACATGTCAGTTTTTATGCCAGTATCAAGCTGTTTATATTACTATAGCTCTATAGTAGAGGTTGAAGTCAGGGATCATGATGCCTCCAGAGGTTGCTTTATTATACAGGATTCTTTTAGCTATCCTAGGTTTATTGTTTTTCCATATAAAGTTAAATATTTTCTTTCATGGGCAGGCTTCTGGAATCCGGTGCCTGTGGTTTGACACCTTGCACTGGATTATTAATTAATACCACCATCACGACCCCAATTTTAGTGAGTGAGCCTTCACAATATATGTAAGATCAAAACTACTATGTGCTGGTGCTAGCTGTTAGGGTCATGCTCAAAGGATATTTCTAAATTCCTCTGTTACTTCCTAAAAAGTCCATGTGTTTGTTACTTTCTAAGCATTGCAGCCAAATACTTAACAAGCAACCTAATGGACAAGCAGGTTATTTTGGCAAATAGTTCAGAGTAATTAAGTTCATCATAGTGGGTAAGATACGGTAGAGGTCATTGTGGATGGAGCACAGTGCTGGGGCTCTCATATCTCATTGGATTAGAAGGCAAAATGCAGGAAACATTAGAACTAAGGTATTGTTCTCCTTTTCTTTATTTACCCAACAGAATCCCTCAGCTCACGAGACAGCACTGCCTACATTTAGGGGAGACGGTCTCTGCTCATTCATTATTCTCTGGAATGCCACAAACCCAACAGTTAAGATGACAGTCTAAATTAACAATCATAGCCTCCAAAGTGATAACTTTGTGCAAATGACCAAGTCCAAAGTCTCTTCTGAGCCTCAGGACAAGTTGAGTTGTGAGCTCCTATAAAAATAATAAAAGTGGGGCTGGAGAGATACTTTAGCAGGTAGGAGCACATTATACTCTTGCAGAGAACCAAAGTTGGTTCCCAGTATGTATAGGCAGCTCACAACCACCTGTGAGGCCCATGTTCGTGAGATGGACACAAGTGATTTAACTGCAATGGGACAGTTTTGAATTTACTTGCACTTATAGACTCTATGAACTGTGATGATCTAGGAATTGTTTTATGGAACTGTTTATGTGATAATTGAACTATTTACAAACTCTTTCATGTTAAAAATGGAACTGTTTAAATGGAGATGTTCTTAATGGGAAGCTTTTTAAAATATTAAGAAGGGGGACCTGTGGGAGCCCATAGAGGTTTCCTAGTGAAATAGGAACTTGCTTTATCAGCAGGGCTGCATAAGAGAATGATTAGACCAGAAGCCTGGGTACTAGGTGTTTGGAACAGTCTACACTTGGCTGTATCTAGCAAGGAGGAGGTATCTTGCCTCACCCCATGGCATTGTTATAAAACACCCTTTTGAATAAAGTTCTGGGCTGGTGAATATTGATCCAGGTCCTCACAAAGCTATCCTGTGTTTCTGTTTTTCCTCTCATTGGCTAGGCCTATCATTCTATCTACAAGTTCCTTATTTCTCTCTCCTCATCATAGGAACCTTGGAAAAGGTGAGGGCTGGTCCCCCATATACAAAGGAAACTATCTTCCTTTTTTAGGCCAAAACATGAGCTATTTTTCTTTTACAGGGAACTCTAGGAACTTTCTTTCCTTGACTAGACCTTTATGTGTACTCTTTTTCCACCCATACTGAAACTTCCTAACTTTTTTTCATTTTCATTCCTTTCTCTTAATGATTTTTTATTATATTTTTATCTAAAATCAAGAAGACATGCCCATGCCACAATCTGACTATCTGGCTGCTTTCAATTATTATCCAAGTCCATATCTCATTTGCCTTTGTTCCACGATAATAAGGAAATTCTCCTTTCAAATTCCAATTATCAACCCCTTGGTTATATGATGTGCAGGCTTTACAGCCTCTATTCTTAGCACTCTATCTTCTGAGAACTCTCTAGAATCACCGTTGAGCTTTACTTCAAGCCACCTAGCCTTTCTTTCACTAATCTTCAGAATTCTCCAGTAAAGCAATTAGCAAGGTACCTCCACAGCTTCATGCAGTACCTAAATCAACAGCTCTTGCTCACACAGGTTATCAATTTCTGTGGGGGTCAGCATTATGCAAACATAATGAAGTACCCAAACTGACTTAGAGGAATAATGGCCTATTTTATATTCAAATTTGAGAGGTTCCTACTCCAAACTGGTCAGATCTGTGACTCAGGTCATTGGTTGGCAAGACATGTTTTGACAGTGGAGACCGTATGGCCACACAATCTGCTTGCTTTGGACCAAAGAAGCAGAAGAGAATGGTAACCAGTTTAAAGTCTCACACTCTCCAGTAGGAGCACATACCAATTTCCTGCGGATGAATCATGAGATTCAACCTCCCAAAAGTTCAGCCACACACAATATCACAACTCTGGGGACCAGGCAATGAACACACAAGTTTGAGGAGGGTATTTAGTCTCCACACTATAGCATACTTTATCACTTTACTATTGTTTTCTGAGAGTGAAATGGAATTTATGTTTTTAGAGGATGACTTGTAGTTGATTTCTTAGGCTGTCAGAATTGTGAATACCAAACTAACAAAGTCATTTTTATTAGAGTTCTTAAAACTACATGTCTGCTACTCCTTTGTTTCTCTCCAGAACAGTATGGGCTTCCCACAAATATCAACCGAATATGGCATATCAAGTTGTAGTAAGGCTACACATCTCCCCTTGTATTAAAGCTGGACAAGTAAACCCAGTAGGTGGAAAAGGGTCCCAAGAGCTAGCAAAAGATCTAGACATTGCCCTTGCTCCCACTGTTAGGAGTTCCACCAGAATAGCAAGCTGCACAGTGTAACATATATACAGAGGGCCTAGGTCAGTCTTATGCAGGCTCACTGGTTGTCAGTTCAGACCCTGTGAGCTCCTATGAGCCAAGGTTAGTTGACCCTGTAGATTTTCTTGTGATGTACTTTACACCTCTGGCTCTTAGAGTCACTTATCCCTCTCTTCAGCAGGATTGCTCAAGATCTACCTAATATTTGGCTGTGGATCTCTGCACCTGTTTCCATCTGTTGCTGTGTGAAGCCTCTCTGATGACAATTCAGCTAGACACTAATCTGTGTGTATATCATTCCATTCGGAATCTTTTTATTGGCTTTGTTTTGCTAGCCCTGTTTGGTTCCATTCTAGTTCTCTGGCTGTCAAGCCTCTCAGTCCTGTCCCGCCCACCAGGCTGTGTCAGAGCAAACCAACAGGCTAGACTACCAAGTTCTTACTACTCTTACCAGTTAAATGCAATGACTCTTTTCCATAGTTTGTTTTCATTGCTTGAATTTTAGCTTCCCAAAATTTAAATCATTTGTAATTGCCTCCATTTTGGTAGGAAAGTCAATGTCTTTTTATGGTGTGAGGGTGACACCACTGAGAATATATGACAAACTGAGACACCACTTTTAAACACAAGCATTCCGACAAGGTCCTGATTCTTTTATCTATTGCATAGGTTTTGTCATCATGGAACTGTTATGTTCAGATCCTGTCCCCTGTCTTTGGGAATAACTGTGGTTTAGGCTCTGATTAAATATTAGGGGAATTAATACAAGAATATGTCCTCCTGTGTTTGAGTACTATTCTTTGTGTTGTTGTCATATCTATGGAAAGTATACTCTAGAAGGGAGTCCTATGTATACATTAATGTTATAATAAGATACATAAAAAAGAGACATGAACCACTGTTCCTGTATTCAACACCCTAGTGGTGGTGTCTGTTTGAGAATTAATGAATAAAATTTCTAAATAGACATTTTACTTTTCCTTCTTTTACTTTGTGAAACAGAGTTTTACTATGGATACTTAGTAATCAGCCTTGAGTTCAAAAAGCTCTGCCTTCTTCTGTTTTCTGAGTGCTGAGAGTAAGGTGTCTGTCACTAAAAGACATTTCTTAAAAGAAGGCATGGATATGAAAATATATATGTATATATATATATATAGTGCTTAACATTAATAATTATTAGACAAATGTCAATTATAATGGTAAATCAGATATTGTTTTACCCAACTAGAATAGATAATAGTAATTAAGTGCTAAAGGTGGTGGCTAGGGCTAGGACTGAAACAGCAAGAGATTGCAACATTGATTACTACATTTTGAGGAACAATAAAATAGAGCATAAGCTTTGAGCCAAAAAAAATGCAGTGAGGCATTAATTCATGACCTCACTCATATTGACCCAGTACTTCTAGCCAAGAATCAAGTCTTAAGTAGACCACGACTTCTCAAAAATAGTTTCCCTAACTCAGGAAGAAAGCAGTTTCCCTAGCTCAGGAACAATTATTTTACGCTCTGGGTTGCATCCTTGCATTGATTTTTATTTTTTATTTGATGGCACTGTGGTAGTGTGAATGAAAAAAATGACCTTTGCAGTCTTGACCTTTGAAATACTTAGTCCCTGACTGATGAGACTCTTTGGGGGATTTAAGAGGTGTGGCCTTAGTGGAGGAATTATGGTCCTAGATGCAGGTTTAGAGATTTCATAGCAACACACCATTCCTAGTTTGATGTCTCTGCTTCAGTTGGATATGAACCCTAATTTTTCTATCTTTTCCACAGTGTCTTCACAACATGGATGCTGAACAGCTGGAACCACAAAACAATAAACTCTTTTTCTACAAATTGCTTTGGTTATTGTGTTTCATGGTAGTTTTTGTTTTGTTTAAGCTTTCTCAGGCCCTATGTGGAATTTCAGCCTCCACATTGGAATACCAAAATATGTTGGTGTTTCATTTTACTCTTTGGGGACCTACCACCTAGATCCCAAATAAATACACGGAAACTTATTCTTACTTATGAATGCCCTGCCTTAGCTTGGCTTGTTTCTAGGCTACTTCTCTAACTTAAATAATCCTGTTTCTCTTTAAACACATTTGCCTCTGGGCTTTTTAACTTTTCTTTGTTCCATTTATCATTCTTTCTGTCTTACTCCATGGCTGGCTGTGTGGTGAAGTGGCTGGCCCCTGACATCCTCCTTTCCTCCTTTTCTCCCTCTTCTGCTCTTGAGCCTAAATTTCTTCTCCTATTTGTTCTCTGTGACTGGTAGCCCCACCTATTCTTTCTTCTGCCTAGGTATTGGCCATTCAGCTCTTTATTAGACCAATCAGATGTTTAGGCAAGCAAAAAAATAAATAAATAACCACAGTTTTACATAGTTAAACAAATGCAGCATATCTTTGCATCATTACACAAATATTTCCGAACATAAGCAAATGTAACTCATCTTAAACTAATATTCCACAACATTGTTTTAGAAAAGTAACAAATACACTGACCATTCCTAACTTGGGAAATAGGAATTTTACACCACACCATTGAATGTTGTTCACATGTAACACATTTCTTAATTTAACAGAGGCATTCAGTTAAAGAGATGACCTTAGTGTCTTAGAGAAAACTTTGGACTTTTAAACAGTGTTGGAATTTCAAGACATTGGAGTTTTGAAGTTGTAATGAATGCATCATTGCCTTATGGATAAGAAACTGCAGGTGAATAAGAATGTCATTTGGAAACCTCAAATTGAAACAGAAAGTATTACCACACTATTTTTCAAAATATGTTTTATTCTCTATTATTTCAAGTTCACAAATCATTCTATCAAACCACAGAACAAGTGAAATATATTCTTTAATTAGTCACATTTGACGTCACACTCAAAAAGGATGAAGTAGTGACATGCATTTTACTTGACATCTCTGTGGAACTGAAAGATGAATACATGAACACTCAAATAGGGCTTCAGACTAAAACAGGAATGCTTCTTATCATTAAAAGACAGCCAAAGAGTGATGGATAAGATTGCTTTATTTCTTTTTACCCGGTTCAGCAAAAGTAGTAAGCACTAGCACAATCACTGTGTGAATAGTCCTATACCTAAGGAATCTCCAAAAATCAGAATAGGATAGAATGGATTGACTTGAACTCCCTGTTCAAAACATAAGAAATGACTCATACTCAAAAATATGAATATTAATGTAGGAGGTTGAAAGGGTTTTTTTTTTTATAAATGTCTATTTGGCAAACACAAAATAGAAAGTTTTAATGTCATTATTTATGAAAGTTATTTCATAAATTCATTCATAATTCATAAATAACATTGACTGTAAAAGTATTCTGTGACTTGAATACAAATTTATTATGTAATAATTTCACCTCATTTTACTGAAACCTTAAAATTTTACTGATAATATTTTAGCTCTTTTCATTCTTAGATATAAGCTGCCAGAAGCTGTCAGTCAAATATAAACTTATTTTGTCTTTAAATATTTAACAACTGAATTATTTCGGAAACAGATTTTTTTAATAATGGTCAATGTTGTGAAATATTCTAATGCTTTCTCAATATTGTGTCCTGACAGCAACTTCAGGGTCACACAGAAAGAATACTTAAAAGTCTGTTACTAACTGAAACAATTTCAGAATTGATGACTTCCTCTTTTGGCCAAAGGGAAAATGTAATAAGATTTTGTAGCTAAGTCCCCAAAGCATCAACACTGGCAATTTTTTCCAGGCTCAGGAAAGCAAAGTTATTATGTACTTTGTTTTAACAACAGTTTAATTTGAATTAGAGTGTTGGTTCTAGGGCTAATGATGTGGAAAGATAAAAGTTATTCCTAACTGGGAAAGTTAATTCTATATTTGAAATATCATCTATAATTAAAAATATTGCCTAACCAGATAGTCTCTTCTTATTCATTGTCCTTTCTCTTACATTTGCCACATTCCTGCATATATGTGTGTGTGTTTGTGTTTGAGAGAGAGAGAGAGAGACAGAGACAGAGAGAGACAGAGAGACAGAGAGACAGAGAGAGAGAGAGAGAGAGACAGACAGACAGACAGACAGACAGACAGACAGAGGAGAGAGGAGAGATGAGATTAAATCAAAATTGTGGAGACAAAGGATATGACATGAGAATTGGTACAAACAATGAATACATATATGATACATACATATATCTAGCAATAGGTAGATGATAGAGAGACACATACACATAGATGGCTCAATTGTTTACCAAATTTCAGATAATCATCCAATTTCATACTTTTGTGATTAGTGAAGAGACAACCAATAAGGAAAATATATTTATCTTCATAATTATGATTCTGCCAATCAGGAAGAGACTAAGTCTACATGTATTTTCACCTCTTTTTTCTTGGGTTGAGTAGAATTATTTTATTATTAGTACAGGAGTACCTCTGTCCTCAAAAAGATGTCGATGGTCTAATACTCATCAGTTTGGAATTGTACTTGACTTGAAAATAAACTTTGTAGCTGTAATAATTTTGTGGCAAAACTATTAGGACAGATACAGTTGTAAAGCAGCCTTACTAATCAACAATCATATCAGGACTTCCACTGAGTTGAGGAGAGAAAATCTTATTAGTATGCAAAAGAGCATGCTGGACTGCACACACACACACACACACACACACACACACACACACAAACACACACACACACACACACACAGAGAGAGAGAGAGAGAGAGAGAGAGAGAGAGAGAGAGAGAGAGAGAAACAGAGACAGAGAGACACAAAGAGACACAGAGAGAGAGAGGGAGAGGAGAAACATGAGATACATATTACACATATTTATAAGATAGAGAACAAGTTAAAAATGAGTTCTGCATCCCTTATGAGTCCAAGATCTATTTTCAAACAATCCCCCAAAGCTCAATAAAATTCCTGGAGCAGATGGAGTCTTGACTGTCCACAGCTTTCTCTGATTATACATACTCAGAGAGCCACATCAATCACAGTGTACTGTTTCCAAGGTTTCTACTACCATAAGAGAAAGTAAAGCTCAAGTTTCCCTGGGCAATGACTGCCATTTTATGATACTTCATATTCAGGGCATTCTGTTGTTATTCTGAGAATCACAGGCAAGAAGAAAGACAAGACAGAATGGCTCTGCGAAGTGAATCATGTAGCCAACCAGATCATGAAGGTTCTCATGAGAAGAAAATTCTGTTTGAAGATAAAAAGAAAGGAACAATACCATTTGAGAAAAGAAAAGCATAAAATGAAATATTTCAGTTAAACACTAAGAACTTCCAAATACAGTAAAATCATCTATATGAAGAAGTGGAAAGGGACTATTCTTGATTACAGACCTCAGATAGCATAAGGTACTGAATGATTCTGTTATTTATAATATTATTAGGTCATTGTCTGTTATATTTCTCCATATTCTGTGGCTCAAGTTTATGGTATATTCAGAGACATTGCACTAGAATTCTTGATTTTCTTTATATACACCAACAGTCACTCATTAAGTCTGATAATAGCCACATTACTTGGGCATGACAATATCTCATTTAATATTATAAATTGCAATTCCAAAATATTAGATGAGAATAGTTTTCATTTACCTATATGCCATTCAAATACCTTTTAACCATATGTGCACAACAAAGAACAAAAACTGTAATCAAGGAAAAAGAGGCTACCAACTTGAGAATGGGGAAGCATGGGGGAAATGCAATGGAAAGCGGCTGGGAAGGTCTGGAGAAAGGAAAAGGATGAGAAAGTGATGTCTTTCTATGCCGACAGAGTGAGAATCAGTCTTCTCCAGAGAGTGGCTCCCTGAAATTCTACCCATTCCAAAGGAACACTGAATGGACTTAGCATAGACATGTACAAACACACATACACACACACACACACACACACACACACACACACACACACACGAATAATTCAAAAGCAGCTATGAATTTGAGAGTAAAGTGGGGGAGTTGGAAGACAAGGAGGGAGACACTGACATGATATATAAATACAGTGTGAAGCCCTCAAAATAATTTTACTTTATTTTTTTTGTTTTTTTATTTTTTTCATATTTGACTTTTTTATTCCTTTTACATACCAATCACAGATTCCCCCCTCATCCCTTCTCCTGCTCCCCAGTCCCCACCTTTCTCACACTCAGGAACACCCCTCATTTCCTCCTCCAACAGGGTAAGTTCTTCCATGGTGTGGGGCAGTTAAGCCTGGAATATTCTGTTGAGGCAGGACTAAACCTCTCTTCACTTCATCAGGGGTGATCAAGGTGTCCGACCATAGGTAATGGGATCCAGAAAGCCAGCTCATGCACCAGGGATAGATCCTGATCACACTGCCAGGGGCCCCTCAAACAGACCAAGCTACATAACTGTCTCTGTAGATTTTTCCATCATGATCTTGAACCCTGCCTTGCTCATATAACCCCTTTTCCCTCTCTTCCACTGCAGTCCCAGAGTTCGGCCTGGTGTGTGGCTGTGGATCTCTGCATCTGTTTCCATACAGTTACAGCTCTATGATGACAGTTAGAGTATTCACCAATCTGATTACTGGGGAAACCAGTTCAGGCACCCTCACCACAGTTGTTAGAAGTCTAATCTTGGGTCATCCTTGTGGATTCCTAGAAATTTCCCTAGCACCAAGTTTCTTCCTTATCGTATAATGGCTCCATCTATCAAGGTATCTCTTTCATTGCTCTCCCACTTCATCCCTCCCCCAGCTTGATCATCCCATTCCCTTATGTTCTCATCCCTCATTCTCTACCCTCTATTGCCCCCACCCATCCCAGTTTACTCATGGAGATCTCATCTATTTCCTCTTTGCAGGGCAATCCATGCATCCCTCTTAGGGTCCTTCTTGTTTCCTAGCTTCTCTGGAGCTGTGGGTTATTCCTGCCTTCCCTTTCCCCAGACTCCAAAACCAGAAAGCAAGATAGTGGCCATCTTGAGAATCTGAACTAAAGTGAATCCGATCAACTGCACATAAAGAAAGCGATGTTAAATAAAGCCCTTGTGAATGCACCAAATGTAACACAAATCAGCAGGACACAAGGTTATAATTAAGACATTTGAAATCTCTCTACACTGTCCTGTACATATGTCTTGGTGACTGCCAGCTCTCATCTCATTTTTCTCCTCTGAAAAGTAGCTAGTTCAAGGGCATGGAATTCTCATTCATTTGTCTGGTCAGCTACAGTCAAAGACTGAGTATTTGGGTTGAATACAAGATTGATTGGGGAGTTGAAGACAACTAAGCTATTTTTTAGAAAAAAATGAATTGCAAATTACCTAATTTTAATCTCTCTAGCCACCTTAGATATTAAAAGAATATATAGGAACTGTAGCATATATTTAAATATAGTAGAAAAACTAAGGAGTAGGCTTGCTATCTCATTTCACTGTCTCCATATGCAACATGAGATATTATATACAAAACGGAGACATCCTGCTCTATATTGCAACTTTATTTTACTTTCATACCTGAAAAAGAAGATAAATGGATGCCTTTCTACAAATATATATAGCATCTAATTTTATATAATGTGAACAATTAAAAGACATTATGGCATGGAGGCATCTGGATCCATCAGTCATTTTGTAAATATGATCCAAAATACTTTAAGGAAGAATGTAGCTCAATTATTCATGTCTTCTTTCCTAGTAGTTAAAAATAAACAATAAAAACAGCACTGTTGTTTGTTGATGCCTCTTCTCATTTGGCATAAAAGGAAATTGATTTTCTTTTGCTTGCGGGGCAAAATAACAGCACTGTTTTCATTTTCCAGTTGTTTTTATCAAACACATTTTTAGTGTACACTACATTTGCATATTAGGCAATTTTTTTTCTTCTCAGTCAGAAATAATTTTCAATTGCAACTCTGTATGTTCCCTTAAGGAAATGTATTAGCCACCACATGTGGTTTAAGTGCATAATTAGCCTTTTGCTCACTCTTTCTGTGTTCTGCATCCAGGTGGGTGGTCTTTAAACACTCAAGTAGTTATTCCAAGGGCATTGAACACTTACCAGATTGGCTCAGCAACTGGGACTGAAGATTGATTTTATTCAGTGGTGCTTGGCCTCAGATGAAAAGGTTTCAGAAAAGTCTGAAAGTTTCAGTTCTTTAAGGAGTCCTTATACAGCAAATGTCACAGTCTGATGAATGATAACCTGCCTGGGAAGCAGGATGATACTAAAACAATAATCCCAATCACAAGAAGCGGGAAGATAACAAAAAAAAAAAATTCCTTTTCTTTTAAATTCCCTTGAGAATTACAAAATGGATAAAGATAAAAACACACATTTACTTTTATATAGAAATAAAGCCAGGATACCTTTTATCAGTCAATGGTACACATTATTCTGTAATGTAGTTTCAGTAAAACTGTTGAATTATTCTATGAGCCTCACTACTGAATGATTATAATGAAAAAAAAAAAAAGGAAAGGTGTTTATTGTGTGGAGAACCTTGTAGTAAACCATGCTGAACTTTACCACAATTACTTAAAAAATAATTTATGAACTATAATTAAAGCATTGATGATTAAATGTCTCCATCTCCTTTTGCTAAATTTACTGAATTCTCAGTCTACTGTGCCAGTAATCCCATAAATTCTTTTGATGCACAGACTCGAAGTATATAATCAGCAGCATTTCAACTAAGCAGTTTGTCATTGAAACATACTAATTTTAAAGAATGTAAAAATTTGCACCATGTGTTCATGTGTGCCATGCTATTCAAAAGTGATTTACAACTGTCTTTGCATGTCTGGTGATATTTTCTACTCATTTAAGGTGGAAATAACATATTAAAAAAATCTGCCCAGTGTCTTATAATTCATTAGTTGGTCATTTATTATGGATACATATAACCAGAAGTAGTTACAAGGCTGAACTGTTTGCCTTTTTTTTTTCTTTTTACCCCCAAGTAGTTTTTAGTTGTTGAAATGAAAGTCTTTTACTTTCAACAATGTCTTGGTAATAACTTTATTTTCAAACAGTTTTTAATGTAATTCATTATGTATTTACAAATTCATTTTTATACCTGATTTTGTGTTTTTTTATCAATATGGTGTAAAATGAGCTAGGAATGAGCTATAAAAAGTTAAAACTGAAAAAAGTTTCAAACTATTTGTTATATAATTAGCCAGTCCCAAAGTAGATATTTTTTCTGTCATTTCTGTAGTTACACTAGACTGTCTACAATATACTACAATATACTAATTATTTAATTTAGTGGCAGAAAGTCTAGACACATTAAATATACCTTGTATTCTACTACAAAACTAATAACGTGATTTTGATTCCTACAATGTTTCAATTTAATCATTTTAAAAGGTAAGGATAATAATTTCTAAAGAGAATTGGGCTGTTTTTTTCTGTGACTTATTCCACCCTACAAAGATCTTTTTACAAATTAGGTACTCAGTCAGTGTTAGTATTCATGGTGGTGTAAATATGAACTAGATTTTCTTATTAAGGACTTGAGTTACTTGATCTTTCACATTGTGGAGGAATATTCTGGAAGCCAACAGACTTTTCCCAAACTCTGACTGGCCATGCAAGAATCGTGCAAATCATTTTCCAGGGAGCCTTCAGACTGCCATCCACAGACTTTTTGAACTTCCTGTTCTGAGGATTTAGCCTTTCTAATGGATCAGTATCTCAAGTCATACTGACACTGATTGGTCACAGGATTTTCATTACATTGGCATAATAAAGTAGTTCTCTGTTTACTTAGAAAAGAATCAGGAGAAGGTACCATTAGTGAACTTTCTACTAAGCTTTCTGATACTCAACCTTCTTACTCTAATGATGACCTTTAATTTTCAGAAAAACAGACCATTCTGTCTTCTCTAACCACCTTCTGTGTAGATAACAGCATTCACTAGCATGTGAGATTAAATATTTAGCTAGGTAAGTTTCAAACATGAGCCACTAGAAATTAAGGATAGAGAAAGCCTTATTACACCTATCC
>CABHPP010146736.1:37332-48588 GCA_902168425.1 Peromyscus attwateri | reverse complement strand
ACTCCCTTTGTAAGAAATCCAGAATCTGAGTGTAAAACTCTCAAGTGCCAGGCAACTATAAAACATCCCTAAAGCTGTAAAGCTGTAAGGAGGTATAAGGTACCTTCATTATGGAAGGTTTTCTTCTGACCCAGGGCCATGTCATCAAACACAGATTCTCTGGCTTGCCTGAAGAGGAAGAGGACTGGTTACTATGTCTAGTATTCCAATGTTACTGAGGGGTTCCCACTGAAAGCTGACCACTGTCTTGCCAGTCTTGACACTTGGTAGGGGCAAGTGGATGAATGTCACAGATTGACCTAACAAACAGCACTCTCTCTATGTGTGTCTCTGTCTCTGTCTCCCTTCTCTCTCTCCTCTCTCTTTCTCTCTACTGGATTGACAAAGAAAACAAAAAAACTATGGTTGGCTGCTGCTATCTAAAAAGGTAAATGAATCCTTGACAAGGGTCTAGACTAGGTCTCGCTGGGCTGTTTGGTGGGTGGCTATTTCCTTGTACAAAGCTAGTCATTGAAGACCAGGAATGAATAGATACTAACACATATCTACCTTCATTTCCTTTTTTGTTGTTGTTGCTGCTGCTATGATAAGAGACCATGATCAAGGTAACTTATAAAAGAAAGCATTTAAGCCTCATGGTTCTAGAGGGGTAGAGTCCATGACCATCATGGTGGGAAGCATGGCAGCAGGCAGGCAGGCATGGCACTGAAGCAGTAGCTGAGAACTTGCATATTGATCCATAAGTATGAGCAGGGAAAGAGAGCTAACTGGAAGTGGCTGCACATTTGAACCTCAAAGTCCACACCCAGAGACACACCTCCTTCAACAAGGCCATGACTTCAATCTTTACCAAACAGTTTTACCAACTAGGGACCAAGTATACAAATGCATGAGCCTATTGGGGCCGTTCCCATTTAAACTACCACAACTTCAAAGGAGGGAAAATGAGGAGTCGAGCAAACAAGTTCCAAATAAAGAAGTAAGATGAATCTCTTGAAATTGCTCTAAGGAAACAAAATTATATCCTTTACCTGACAGAAAATTCAAAATAGTTGCAGTAAAGATGCATAAAGTAGTCGTCACCCATTGTCAATAGAACAATAAGTGAACAAAATGAGAATTTAAGCTAAGACATACAAAGTAATTTTAAAACATCAATAGAAATTAAGAACATGAAAAAACACAAGAAAACTGAAAAATCCATTCAAAGACTTGAACAGCCAGCAGCAGAAGAGAGGACCAGTGAGCTTGAAGATACTGAGTGAAGATGGCTTGGGGACTTGGAGTACACAGACTGAGGGCTCTAATGAGTGGCCTGGAGGAGTTCAAAGGAGGAGAAGAAGCCCAAAAGCTCTCTAAGGAACAGTGACTGTAAGACTCTCAAATCTGGAAACCTCAATGGACACAAAACCTAAGAATTCCAATGTTAGTCAAACAGACTCAACCTCAAACAAGCCCACCAAGACACTCTGTAATGCAAAAATCAAAGACACAGGTAGAACTTGAAATAGGAAGGAAAAAATAAACATGCCTGCTCAGAGACAAGGGAAATTCTATTATGGTGACAAGTGGATTTTCATTAGAAACCTTACAGGCCATAAGGGAGGGAGATAATGTATTCAAAATGTGGGGGGAAAAAACCCTGTCACCTAACATTAGTATACCTGATAAAACTGTTTTCCAAAAAGGAAGAGACAAAAAAGGTGCTAAAAATGTTTTTAAAGTTGAATTAAAGGACACCAAGTAGCACCAAGATGAACAAGGAGCTATGAAACACCTTGTCACACTACATATAAGCTGGTCAGCCCCCAAGTACAGACTTAATTATCTTAATGGAGGCGGGCAAATCAGCATAATTTAAATATAAGCTTAAAAGACAAAACTATTAACTATGGCTAAATACGAAGAAATATAGATTTTGACAACAATATAAAAGGGGAGGGAGTTAACATGCAGAGGTTTTGTATGTGATTGAAGGTATATTGTTATCAACATAAATTAGCCTGTTTCACTGTAAGATTTTCTAACTAAGTCCCAAAGCAAATAAAGTTAAATCCATAGAACTTGCATGGAAGAAAATCAGAGAAGAGTCAATCATATCAGCACAACCAAATAAAAGCACCAAGCAGGGCAGTGAGAAGAAAAACGTAAAGAACAAATCAAGAGATGACACCACAAATATGTGATCAGCAGCAATTATTTTAATCTACACAGATTGAATTCACTAATCAAAATAAACTTTGTAGCTTGAAGGATTAAGAAAAAAAAAATGAAAACAGCACTACCCCAAAATTCCTAAGCAAACACAGTTGGCGTGTTAAGGATACAAGCTGAAAGTGAATGAATAGGAAAAGATAGCCTGTTTAAATGCTGACCAATGACTTTAGAAGTAGCTCTGTTTGTATCATATAAAATGGAACTTAAGTAAAAAAAAAAAAAAAAAACCTGTCAGGAAAAAAGACAGGAAGCCTTTCAGAGTATTTTATCTCTCACTCCAGTTTTTAAACTATACTGATTTAAGAATAACACACTCAGGTTTGGAGAGAAAGATCAGTAAATTAGAACACTTGATACTTTTCCAGAGGACCTGAGTTTGATTCCCAGTACCCACATCAAGTGGCTCACACATGCCTGTAACTTCAGCTCCAGGGGATCAGACACCCTCTTCTGGCCTCTACAGACAGATACATGCAGAGACACACATTGGCATAGATATACAATAGAACATAAATCTTAAAAAAAAATACAATTTGTTCCTACTATTTTCATGATTACCTATAACATTTCAGAATGGCTGGGCATGGTGGTTCACACTTATAATCCCAGCACTTTACAAACTGAGGCAAGAAGATGGTGAGTTTGAGACCAGCCTGGGCTATATAGCAAGATTTTACTCTGCTGTTGTTGTTTAAACACACACACACACACACACACACACACACACACACACACACATTAAATATGCAGGCACAGGTACAGTTATATCTTTAGTGAAACTAAAGGAAACAGAATGTCATGCTTTCTTTAAAGGCTAAGGCCCTTAGTAACTTCTCATCTAGCTATATACATTCTGCCCAGAGTATCCCCTCTCATCATTTCATATATTTCCATGCCATCATGATTTAGAGCTGAAGTCAAAATTTGTTTCTGTGTATGATCAGCCAATAAATATTTTAGGTGTCAAGTGGCATAGGGCTCCCACTTTACTTAGTTTGGCTATCATGCACTGTAGCATGAAAATAGCCATGAACAGTTTGTGCCATGAATGAATGCAGCTATGTTTCAATAAAACTTTATTCATAAAAACAAAGGGAAGGCCCAGTTTGCCGTACAAAGAGCAGCTAGCCATCTCCCTCATCCATGAACTTAGACACAGGTATTTCTAACGTGCAAGTACAATCATGACTCTAATCAATGTTTAGATTCATCTATGTTTTAGGGCTTTTCATTCCCACACAAGCTTTTTGCATCTTGTTTCTTTCACTATGATTTGATACATTGTTGCTGTTTCACAGGATCTGCTTTACCTTTCTGTCTCACACCCGTTTATTGTGCTCTCCCGCTTTAGCAACCCTCCAGTTGGCTAGAGAATTGAAAGGTTCTCTTGTGGGCCACAATGGTGGTGCCCCATGCTTTTGTGGTGTCTGGCTGTTCCTAAAGGGTCGCTTGACTGTCCTTTCTTTGTAGGAAGTTCATTTTCCCTCTAGTAGCTTTTATGCTTTTCATCTACAATGTCCCGCAAATACCCTGATTCTCATGGCCTCTAGAAATACATTCACACTTGATTAATTTTTACTTCTCTGGTTCAGAACTCAATGTCTGATGCTTCCCTCTTGTCCTCTAACCCATTACTCTGAGGACTGCTGTGTTTTTCTTTTGGAGAAAAGTCTAAGCCATTTTCTTCTCAAGTAATTTCTCTCCCTCATTTTCTCTGTTTCCCTTCACGAAGCCCTGTCTCCTTTGTGATAGGCCCTTCTCTTTTCCGTGGGTATTCATTTCCTTGGCTTACAACACTAACACGTTCCACTTATCGAGTGGCCCAGTCAACAGACATTGTGCTCTTCATGTCTGGGGCGGGGTTTCTCCTCTTTCTCTCCTTGACAGCTGCAGGACACTGTGCTCTGATCTCCGCAGGAAGTCTTCCCATCTTCCTCCTGTGTCCCCTGTATCCTAGTCTCTGGGTTTTGCTTGCTTCTTTGTCTTGGTTTTCGTTCCATTTTGGTTTCTATAATACTTCCAATTTAGTCTAAGGCCTCTCACTCCATGGGAAAACACTCGACCAGAGGGCTGTATCCCAGCCCTCTTTTTACTTTCTATTTTCAGAGTTATCTCACTGATTTTCCTATTCAATTCTCATGCTTTCTCTATATAGCCCAAGCAGGGTAAGACTCATTCATTCATTCATTCATTCATTATTTATTCATTCATTCATCTCTGTGAGCATGTACAGGTGCACCTTGTGAAAGTACCCTGTGTAGGTTAAGACGACAATCTCTGGAGGTGACTGCCTTTTGCCACCTTGTGGGATCTGGGGATTAAAGTCATGTCCTCAGGCCCATGAGCCATGTCAACTTCCTCCGGCATTGAATTTTTCATCCTCCTGCTTCAACTTCCTGAAAATCTGGGATTAAAGTGACGCACCATCAGGCCTGACTCAGATCTGCTCTTGGAAGGACACTTGCTTTGCTGGATTCGGACTACCCTAATGACCGCACTCAAACAAAGCAAAGCTTATCTCTAAACCTGTTCATTCTGAAGCTCTGATTAGAATGTGGCCAGATGAGTGTGAGGGGACACAATTCATCCCCTGTACCCTTTGGTATTTTCATTACTTTTATAATCTTTTGTGTTATTTTCTGAGTAATTTCATTTGTTCATTTTACTTCCTAATTTTTGAGCATTCTATTCAACTGAGTACACACCATGCATAGTATTCTACTCCACATGGACAATTTATTTAATTGGACTCTAAACGTTCATCAAAAACTGGAAGTTGCTTCTAGCTTCTAGATACTTTTCCTTCTACTAGTAACAAGCAGGAGACATCCTCACATAAGGAGCTTTGCAGACATCACTAGTTATTTCCATAGGCTACATTCTTTACAGTGAAATTGCCTTGTTTTGCTGTTACTCCTGGCTTTTGTACCTCCTAACCACGCAGGCATTTGTGCAGCTGTGTAATAAAAATAGGAAGACAGACAGCAAGGTAGTAGCCAGTCCTGCTTATTCTGTCCAGGGCTCCATCTCCCTCAGTGATGCTCACAGCTGGCCACTCTCATCCGCACTTCCTAGTCACACTATTTCCCCAGGCTTTGTCTTTGGATCACACAGGAGACCAAAGCGAAATGACAAGCACAGTGGTCCACAGCACCAGGCCCTTTCTAAGTACTTCAGTCTACAGAGCTGTCCTGTGAGACTACAGCTTTGTAAGTGCCTCGTGTGCCCACTCAATCCCCTAGCAGGAGCACTCTTCTGAAGGATACATCAGACACAATCAACCTGAGCTCGCATTTAAAAGAAAATAGAAGTATTACCCAACCTCTTCCCTCAATGGTATTTCATTGCCCTCAAGATTAAAAGCTATTCCTTTAAAAATATCATATAGGTCTATTAGGACCTGGCTTCCCTGCTAACAATGTGATGAATTTTATGATACAAGTCATAACCATATTTGACAATATGTGGTTTCCAATAATAGAAGCAAAACAAAATGTCACTCACTTGCCATGTTTCCTTCCTTTATAACAGATACACAGTCCCTCCTGTGGTCCCGAATCTCTCTATACATTGTGACGTGGTTATGTAAAAAGAGATACTTGCTAAGGCCAATTATGTCAAACAGAGCTTATATGAGCATAGAAGAACAAAGCAGACTATAATGTGCCAACGGGGCAGCTCCCACAGGCAGAGTATACTCTGAGAACTCCAGCCAATGGTATGGTATGATCAGACAGCATTTTGAGAGAACCAGAAGTAATACACAGAAGACAATTGAACTGGCTATAGTTAAGGACATCATCTAATCAACTGGTCAATAAAGCTTCCTGCAATCAATCAAGACACAGTTACTGTAGTGAAACTCTGTATTGGTTAGGTCTGTTGAACCCAGTGCAGATGCCCAATTCAAACTCACTCTCTCCACAAAATGCTATTTAATGGGTACTGTGATGAATCATGTTTTCTTCAATACGACTTTATCTCTTAATCACAGTTTAGGGGATGACAGATAACTCCTGCTCTGGGTGACTCCTATGACTTCTTTTCTCAAAGAATTTGAAATCAGAGATAAAATAATACTTAATCTATTTTCAGGGATGGGGTGGGAACCCAGTTGCTGTTAGCCACAGTCATTTTTGGCACATGGTCTTAAAGGGGGAAAAAGCATTCTTACCATGGAGAAAAGAAAGGTGTTATGAGTCAACGGATGCTGAGAGAGAGGACTCCCTGGGTTCCTACTGTATGCCAGGTCCTGTTCTATTATTAAAGCCATACTGATTCTTTTTATTTTTTTTTCTTATGTGCATTGGTGTTTTGCCTGCATGTATGTTGTATGAGGGTGTCAAGTCCTCTACAACTGGGATTACAGGCAGTTGTGAGCTGCCATGTGGGTGCTGGGAATTGAACCTAGGTCCCCTGGAAGAGCAGCCAGTGCTCTTAACCAGTGCTGAGCCAGCTCTCCAGCTCCCACCGTGCCGATTCTTCAACTGTCTGACCAGGAAGCCTGTCTCTACCTCCCCAGTGGTTACAAACACTATCCACTTTGTTCCTTGTGTGTGTGTGTGTGTGTGTGTGTGTGTGTGTGTGTGTGTGGTTTCTGAGGATCAAACCCAGGTCTTTACTGGCAAAGCAAGTAGTTTACTGGCAAAATCATCTCACAGCCCAGTACACTCTTATTTTAGAAGCCTTCTCTCATTTTAACTCCTTCCAGCACCATGGCTCATTGGTGCTGGTGCTGTGTGCTCCACGTTGCCCTGGTTCTCTGGGGTCTCCCTGAATTAGTTTTCTGTAACAAGGACGTTGTCTTCATCTAACACCTTTTACCATTTCTCGTCCTATTTCCCAAATCACTCCCCAGTTTCACTCCTATGACATCCTTCTTTGTGCATCTCAACGTACATCTGCTCTACTTCTGCCTCCGTCAGTCAGTGTTTCTGTTGCTGTGACAGAACACCATGACCAAAAAGCGCTTTGGGGAGGAAAGGGTTTATTGCTTACATTTACAAAGCACTGTTCATCAGGAAGTCAGGACAGGAACTCAACCAGGGCAGGATCCTGGAGGCAGGAGCTGATGCAGTAGCCATAGAGAGGTGCTGCTTACTGGCTTGCTTTGTAGACCAGAATGGTCTGAAATTCATCTTGGGGGTCCGGTTTCAGGCTCCTCTGGGTCAGGATACTACTGGCATGTCACAGCTCTTTGTTTGCTTAAAGCATGGCCCAGTGCTTTTGGCCTTACCAGCCTCCCTTCCACAGTCCTCCCCAAATCTCAGTCTGAGTCTGTCCCAGCAATAGTAACCCTAAGACAACTTGCAATTCTCCATCCTCCTCTCTGTCGCACCCACCGCCAGCAGGCTTTTATGTTTTTCTCCCTGGTGTTTCCTCAACCCCTGTGGCCACGCTACTGAGAGCACCTCACAGCAATAACCAGAGAAAGCATCGTCGCACCAGCTGTGCAGCAGGCATACACTTCTCACAGGCTGCCCCTACATAGCCTTTCACCCAGCCTTACCACAATGCCTTCAACAAGTGCTCTCAAAACCAAAAGTTGTTGACATAAATTGAATCACGCATCTGTGATAGTTCACACGTTCCCAAGTTGCTCTATCTTAGATCTTTGTGATAATTTGCAACATTGTAACCTGGTGAGTTTGTCTATTAGCAAGTAGCATTTTCTAACTATCTTCATCTCTTGATGTATGAATAGGGTGATTTAGGCCAAAACACCCGTAAAGGAGTTCACTGCTGAGGAACGAAAGGTTGTAAGTGTTCACATACCTGCTTACTCCTAGCTGTACTAAGATACACCAAGGAACGCAAATCCCAAAACCTACAGTGGACAACAGCTGCTTTCTTAATCATAGGGTAAAAGCAGTGTGGTATGAACCAAGTTTTTATCAAAGGATTAAACCTGTGGGTGGAGACCTCTTTGAGGGTCAAAACTCCCTTTCTCAGGGGCTGCCTAAGACCATCAGAAAACACAGATATTTACATTACAATTCAAAACAATAACAAAATTATAGTTATGAAGTAACAATGAAAATAATTTTATGATTAGGAGGGTCACCACAACATGAGGAATTGCATTAAAGAGTCACAGCTTTAGGAAGGTTGAGAACCACTGGATTAAAGAAAGGGAAAAGTTCTTTTTTGTTTGTTTTATTGATAATTGTTCCAAGTTATTCACACACACCTATACACCTCCCTCCCATATGGTTATTCCACCTATTGTATGTCATACCATGTTTAGCCAATAATTGGAGCTCAGTACATGTTAACTAGACAGATAGACATGAGAGATGTGAGAAAATAGGATCATTAAATTTGTCTAGACAATGTGATTAAAGGCGTACATGGAAGTCACCTTGAACATCTGCATGTTTAGAGAAATAAATACAACATGAGTGCTTTGTGAACTGTCCCTCAGAGACACTGTGTTGGTTTGGGAGGTACTTGGAATGTACAGGAGACATTGCCAAACCTGGTACGAGGTTGAACCCTAATCAGATCTATGCAGGGCTACAGCTAAGACAGGAGTTCGTGAATAGACATTGGAGATGTTGCCTTCTGTGGGTCCCATTAACTTAATGAAGTCACATGAGAGCTAAGAACTGGGGGGCATTCCAAGTGGGGCAAGAGTGAGTGCATATCATCCCTAAATCCAACATCCAAGTATGGGATTCAGGGCTGTAAAGTGCTGTGAAGTCACTCACAGATATTTATTAATGCTATGTACCTTAATTCCTACATAATTATTTCTTTAAGTTTTTGAGACAAAATCCTGTCGTGTAGCCAGGTTTGGCCTCAAACTCACCATTTCCCTGCCTCATCCTTCCAAGTGTGGTATTACAGGCACATGGCACCATATCCTGTGTCATCAATGGATTTTATGTGTCAGGGGAACAGAGAGGATGCTCTAGGTAGATTCCTACCGGGCAGATATGTTTCTAGTTTTCAAGGGGCTAGTTTTGACACATTATGGAGATACTGCTGTGATTTCTTAATAACAAAAGAATTTCACAGTTCTTAAAACACTTTCACTTACAGACTTCCAAAGGAGTCTCACCCTAACATTGAACTATGGTAGTATGAGCTGTTGTCATTTCTTCATAGGTGAGGAAAGAGAAAGCAACATGTGGCGAGCCCATGTCCTGCCTGAAAAAACATGGAAGAGACAGGAATCAAGCCACAGGCTGTTTAGAGTTGGGTGTTTCTTGTCCATTTCACTGATGACTTTTTGGGTCAGCAGGGCTGTAAAACCTACTGGGCTTACCCAGGATGTGTATCGGGACACATACAACACAACTGCAGAGACCAGCCTGCCAATTGCCATTAATACCGAGAAGTGCATAACACAGACACACAGGGGAACGCTCCCTCTGGAGCAGCGCAAATGAATGCCTTCACATCCGATCATGTCAGGAGCCTGTTTCTAAATGTCTGCCACACTCATTAGAGAACCTTAGGGGGTACAGTAGGATTACCTCCTTGGTGGAGTCAGTTTATACTGTGCTCCCAAAGGGCCTCCCTACATTCTTTAGTCAGTGAGCAATTTCCGCAGAGCACATCTTGTATAGGGAAAATCCTGGAGAGATTTACAAACAATAGATTTGGTCTCTGCTCATGAAGAGCTGACAATGTTGGGGAGAAAATGGTACCAAGATTTGCCCGTCCTTGTGAATGGATGCTAGCACAAGCATGACACTGAAAGGGTTGGGTCTCCCCACTTGGTGTAAGACTTTCTCACCTATCCATGGACACTCTCATACCGAGATGGCAGGAACTGCCACTTTGAGACATTTTATTTCATTGGAGAGACAAGGAAGAAAGGGAGAACACATTGGCATAAGCCATTGTTGCAGGGGCTAGTGTGGCTAGATTGGGGACCACTTTAGAAAGATGGCTTCTGGGGGGGGGGGCACCTGTTTCCCATTCCTGAGCTTCAGTTCTGTCCTTTGTCAGAGAAACCAGTAAACTACAGTTCTTGGGCACCAGACACTGTAAATCCTCCTTTTCACACACAGTTTCCCCATGGCTACCTGCTCACCCAGGCTCTCACTAGCGGATCACAGCAGCACTTGTAGCCATGGCAGTTTGGAAGAAAACCCTTCAGTATCTCTGCCACCTCCACCCAAAAGTTTCCCTGCTGTAGAAGATGTCAAGTCAGGATACTTTGACCATAATGGAAAAGCTTCTAATAGTACCTCACTCCTTTAAAACAAACTTGTAAAACTTACTTCCACAGACTCCTGTTGGAAGGTCTAGTGAGTACAAAGCAAAGTTCCTTAATCAAATGAGTCTAGTCATGGAAGGGCTCTGGGAAAGGTGGTTTTTTAAGATGGTTTATTGAGACAAAATCCAAAAGCAATATAATTAACTATTTAAATATATTTCATTTATTCTTTGAGAATTTAATGCATGTATAAAAGGTACTTTGATTATGTTCATCCTCAATTCCCCCACCTCACTCCTTTCAGATCCCCCCACACTCTTCAGAACTTTGTGTCTTCTTGTAAAAAAATAGAATTAAGAAAATAATTTACATTTTTGTACGGTCACACCTTTCTCTAGTTCCAAAGCATTTATCACTCTGACATAAAACTTGTCCCCATGAAGCAGTTTTTCCCTAAGAAGAAAGTAAAATTTACAAGAACCAATAGCTGACCCAGAGCAGGGCGGGTCTGACACCTGCCAGTACCCAGGCACACAAATTTCTTTTCTTCTCACTCACAGTGTCAATCTTAACAGGAAAGCTTTAAATGCTAA
This sequence comes from Peromyscus attwateri, assembly GCA_902168425.1. Lineage (NCBI taxonomy): Eukaryota > Metazoa > Chordata > Mammalia > Rodentia > Cricetidae > Peromyscus > Peromyscus attwateri. The sequence continues at coordinate 37,608 of CABHPP010146736.1, read as the reverse complement.
CTGGCATCTTGGTATCAACTGGCTATGGACAAGTAAGTCTCTTCTGCAGGAGAAGGCCTGGAACAGTGGCCTGTGTCTCAGAAGACTGTTACAATGTCTGTAGGTTACAAGACTGAGGATGGTGGTACATGCCCATCATCCCAACACTGAAAGGCAAAAGCAGGAGGAGCAGGAGTGCAAGGTCATTCTCAGCTAAATAGTGAGTTCAAGGTGAGCCAAGGCTACTTTCTCAAGTAAAGAGAGTTTTCCTGGTCTCAGGAAAAAAAAAGGAAGGAA
>CABHPP010146736.1:0-37232 GCA_902168425.1 Peromyscus attwateri | reverse complement strand
GAAAGAAAGAAAGAAAGAAAGAAAGAAAGAAAGAAAGAAAGAAAGGAAGGAAGGAAGGAAGGAAGGAAGGAAGGAAGGAAGGAAGGAAGGAAGGAAGGAAGAAAGAAAGAAAGAAAGAAAGAAAGAAAGAAAGAAAGAAAGAAAGAAAGAAAGAAAGAAAGAAAGAAAGAAAGGACAAAAAATGTCTTTAAGTTGCAAATCATGTAAACGTTTATCTTAATAGAAAAAGAAAAGTTAGTTTTGACCAGCAAGAGGAGCGCTGCCTGGAAGAGAGCAAGAGAGGGGGCACTTTCTGTTTCCTATGAGAACAGCAAAGTGAATAGAGCCCAAAACATGGATCACAGGACAAAACAGCCTTTTGGAGTCCTAACAACGTCTGTCTCTATGCATTTGGAAACGTCAGAAAAAAAAAAATGTCCAGTGCTATTATGACTGCCACTGGCGGCATTTGCAATCTCCCATTTCTTATTTTAATGTTAGTCAATCTGCTTAAATTTGTCCAGCCTGAGTCAAATTACTAGCCAGTGATGAAGTTCGCCTCCCCACCCAAAGGTCTCTCAGCATCCTTCCTACTTGGTTAACTGCCAAGAGGCTCCCACATTAAAGTCTCAGCTTTATGGACCATGGTTTGCCCTCCTCTCGTGCTCATTATTTTTTCCCTTGTTATGTCCTTAAGTACCCTGGTTATTAAACAGATAAAAGAATCTTGAGATGCAATCTCTACAGGAGGCAGATGTAGTAGGGGCATGAGGTTCTGATCTTAGTCATCCAATTCCATTTTGCAGTTCTACCCAGAGCTTGTTTGGGAAGGACAGATCTTCAGCCTGGCCTGCAGATGCCCTTCTAGATGCCAAGAAACACTTACCTATGGTTCCCTAATTCCAACACAATGCTGCAACCTCCCCCTACCCCCCCCCCCCCCCCCGAGCTCTACTCCTGAGGTTTTCATACTAGCCTTTCCTCTTTCAGAGAGCCTTAGCTTCTGAAGAGTGTGGTGCAGAATATCTCCTTGCCCTACCACATCTTAGAAGCGCTGAGTAATTACAGACCTTGCCCTGAAAGCATCAATTTCCAGTACTTCACTTATTCAATTCCAAGGGACCTGTGTTGCCAGGCCCTCGTTTTGAAGTGCAAATCATCTATGCTCAAACAAGAGCACATATTATAGCCCAAGTACATTCTTTCCTGGCACTAGCCAGCCGTTCTGTTCATGCATGATCATAGGAGAAGGAAATTTCCTGCCAACTCTTCCAAGCATCGTCTTTAACTCCAGAGGTTTCAGTTTTTGCCTAATCCAAGTGTGACCACTTTGTTACTCTGTTTCTGCAGAGGAACTGCTGATGTGTGGCTGAGTGGGCACCAACCTAGGAACTCCACAGTTGAAGAATTTCCAGGCAAATCTGCTGCAAAATGGAACAGAATTGGTTTTACAGTTTAATGTCAATAGAAATATTTGTCTGCCCACAGTCCTGCTTGCCCATGCTGTCATTGGCCACTGAGTTACATGTGGTGTTTAGCAGTTATGTCTCTTTCTAAGTGAGCTCATGATTCAGAATTTAAATCTGCAGAAGTGATTAAGTGAGGCATGAATTCACTTTACGGTGAAAGCCTGGGTGTGAATGATTTTCTCAGGACGGGAATATCGGCTTGGTGTTGGCTTCCATTTTATACTGACATCCTGAATCCCTATAAGTGGCAAAAGCAAGTGCTTAATTGCTCACCTGTATTCTTCTGGGCACTAGCCTATGGCCTGTACATGGAGGACCTGTTATGCAGAGGGAATGGCAGATACTGTATAGCTCAAGCACACAGACACCATAGCATCCTAGAGACAGGCAGATGCCAAAGCATGACAAGTCAAAGGAGGCTGTGGAGACGGGAACACAGTAAAACATCTAAGGAAGCCAAGTGGTCATGTCTCTGTGTCAGAAATACTGACTGTCCTCTCAACAGTGAGGCAGATGGGGTAGAGGAAACTCAGAGCAGGCAGGTGGGAAATAGTTAATTCAGCTAAGAAACAAATGGTACCAGCCCCAATTAAGATCGTGGGAGCAGAGATAAGAGAAATGAAGAAACACGGATCATTTTAGACCATGGCTACAGCCCAGGTCTGACCTGCGCGTGACTGAATGACATCAGAAAGAGACTGCATTGGTTTCAACGAGTCAGGTTTGAGTGATGAGGTAATGCAAATAGATGATGAGGTGGGTAATTAAGTTTCAGATTTTTTTTCCACTGTTATTGATAATTTACTAAGGATTCTATATAAAGGCCAAGCCTGTAGCTTTATAGGAAAGTGAAAAGGGGTAGCAAGGTCTGAGAGTTGTCTGTGTGGAGTCCCAGCTACTGATCCCAAATCACAAGAGCAATTTCTATTATCTGGGAAATGGCCAGGAGGCAAGGTTGGGGGAGGAAAGATTGCCAGCTAATGGCAGTACCAGTACAATTGACATCTTTAGCACCTTTTCACAAATACACAGGTATAAAATATCAGTGATTGAAATCTGTATCTCACACATGTGTATTTGTGGGAAATGATACTGGCTTTACATAAATTTGCTTTAGAATGAGCCAAAGGCTAAATCATAGTTTTTATGTGAAGTGAGGGGTCCTTGTGAAACAGCTTCTGTGATTCCTTATGGCGCTGCAGTGCATCCGAAATTGCTCCTGTTGAGGGTCATAGTCCAGTTTTAAAACCAGGAGGCTCACACTGCATCCTGTGGGTTTAACACAGTCTTCAGAGAGGCAGTCAAGGACGAGAGTGGCTCCAGGAGGGCCAGGACATTTATCCCTCCAGGGATTCACATATTGTTGTTTTCTTTTTGCCTTATCTCCTTGAAGTAATCTCCCCTCTCTTCAGGAGTTGACACACAGGGTGAAGGTTCCCCTGTGTGTTAATATAATCTCTGAAGGTGTTGCATTCCGCTTGCTTTGGCTTTTATTAATTTGTTTTTTTCATAATTCCAGTGATGTGTCTGATAGGTAGAAAAATAGAAGAGAGAAATGAAAAAGAAATACTAATAAAAAGCAGAATGCCCCCCAGCGGCAAGCTAGTGGCATCCAGAGGTTGCAGATAATGGATTAGCTTTTACCTATTTCCATAGCAACAGCTTAGCTGCTCTTAAACACTTCTTTAAAAGCTTCTGATAAATGTATCCTGTGACCCTGAAAACTTTCCCATCTCCCTCCTGACTTCTTCCATCTTCAACCCCTCCTTTTCCCTTTTGCCCCACAAAAACATCAATTATTACCCATAACCTTGCAGCACTCACTTGGTTTTCTGCAGACCTGCTTCCTTTCAGGGCCCGAGATGGATTCAGCAGTGAAGACAGACAAGGCAGCCATTCTCTCCTCCCTCCTTTTTGTTCCCATGTCTCTTCTCTCCCCTTCTTTCTTCTCTTTCACTTTTTCTTCTCTGCTTTTTCCCACTCCTCACTCCTCTCTTTCTGGTGTCTTTTTAATTCTCCCCCCTCTCTCTCCCTCTCGATTTCAAACAAAATGTGAAGGGAGGTCATCACTGTGTGGGTCAGTATTGGAACTGAAATGGCCGTCTTCATCTAAGCTTTGGAGATATTCATTGAGTACCTCCTTCTAGTAAACTGGATATATGCTGTGCGATAGGGAGGGATATGGGAAGGGTAACACTGAGGGTCTAAAGCATCATTTTTGTGTCTGACAGTCTTACAGAAACCAGAATTCTGGTTGAGAAACAAAACACTCAAAATGAGGTAAGAATCAGCCAGGACCACAGCAAAGAGTGGACAGATTCTTAGGACTTCAGCTTTTGGCCAAGCCATCTTTATATGACTTTGACACATCACTTTCATTCAGGGGCTTTGTTTATTATTAGCCACATTTGCATCTTTAACTGTAAAAGACATGAAGTCTGGAAAGAGCTCCTGGGAGAACTAAATGGCACAATTCATACAGACCTGCCTGTGTTCCACAGGGGTCAGTTTTCTGTTATGGTGATAATTGATGATTTGAGATTAAGAGCCACTCAAAAATGAGTAAAAAATTTGGGTAGATGATCGCAAAATGGTTATGGAGATACTGGGAATGTAAGCTGGCTTTGGAAGGTTGGAGAATACTTAAATACGAAGAAAGAGGGGGAGAACTCAACTGAGGGGGTGGAGATACTAGAGAAGCTGAAGCCAGGCAGATTGGCTACTGAACCCTCCTCATCTTCTTGGATGAGGAGGATATGGTTGGGGCTGAAGGATGCTGTGAGTTTGTAGGCATGCAGTTTTTTTTTAATCATTTGTTCTACCCAATAGAAAGATTTTATTTCAAAAGAAAATGGGAGTAGATATTTTTAAGGTAAGTTGAAGCAGTTGTCTATAAATACCTCTAGAGACTCCCAGTAGTACTTGCCCTGTGAAGCCTTCCTCTGCTGGAAAGCATCTCACCCTTCCTTCATGTACCAATCACATCATGTGCCCATCACTTAGTACTCATGCCAATCATGTGGTTCAGGAGCTGAGCTTATTTGTCCTCATTTGCTCAGTGCCTAGCATGGCATTTAAAACACAGGAGACTGCTTAGGAAATGTATTCAGAGTGAAAATATGATTTTTAAACAGTGCCATGAATCTAGCAGGTTAAGAGAGAAAGGTGTGCTTGAAGAGTAGCACTTTGATTTAGATTTTTAGCAAAGGGTGTAAACTGGGATGGATATTATAGAGACACTTCTCCTCAGTGCTCAGCTCAGCTAAGCAAAGATAGAAGTTCAGGATCTGCCAAGTATCCTCATTACTAAGAAGAGGGCTCTTGCTGTCTAGAGACCACACCTTGGGCCAGGCTTCACAGGCAAATAGTGAGACTTTTTCTGTATCCAAGTTTTTCTTCAAAAACCAAGTTTTCTAAAATCCTGGTGGTGTTTTTTAGCTTAGCTTACATGGATACATCTTTAGAGTATTTGTTCACATGTACACACACACACACACACACACACACACACACACTTAAATATAGGCTTTGTATATGACACAAAGCAAGCAGTGTTTCTCCTTCTGAGTTTGGCTTATTTCACTTCGCATTATGATGTCCATTTACATCCATTTTCCTACAAATGTCTTCATTTCAGTTCTCGTTATGTCTGCCAAAAAAGGTACCACATTTCTTTATCCATTCATATGTTGAAAATATCTAGACTTCTGTCAACTCCTGGATATTATGAATAGCACAGCAATAAACATGGTTGTACAATTGTCTCTGTGGTGTGCTAACTTGGAGTCCTTTGAGTACATAGCCAAGAGTGTTACAGCTGGGTAATGTGGTTCTATGTTCTACTTGTGTGGAACCTCCACACTGATTTCTATAGTGGCTGCATGCATTTATATTCCCGTTGTTGTTGGCTTTGCTCTTTTTTTTTTGGAGGGGGGGGTGCCACCCAGCTCCCAAATAAATCACACACGGCACAGAGGCTTATTCTTACTTATGAATGCCTAGCCTTAGCTCAGCTTAGTTTCTAGCATTACTTAACTTAAATTGTCCCATCTGTCTTTTGACTCTGGGCTTTTCTCATTCTCTTACTTCTGTAAATCTTATTCTTACTCTATGGCTTGCTGTTTGTGTAGCTGGGTGGCTGGCCGCTGGAGTCCTCCTCCTTCTCTATCTCCTAGATCTTTTCACTCCTCCATCGCTTCTTCCTCCTCCCAGATTTCTCCTTCTTTATATTCTCCCTGCCTGCCAGCCCCACCTTTCCTTTCTGCTGCTTGCTATTGGCCAGTTCTTTATTTGACCATCAGGTGTTTTGCGCAGGCACAGTAACACAGCTTCACAGGATTAAACAAATGCAACATAAACCCACATACCCAGATTCTTGGGAATGTGGGAGTAGTTTTCTCTATACTGCTTCCTGTTATCTGTGGATGAAGTATCTTTAGGATCCCAGAGAGAAACGTTCTACTGAATATTCCTACAAGTAGTAAATAATGATCCTTTCTACCAAACTTCTCTAGCATGTTTTGCCTTTTATTTTCTTGGTGGTAGCCCACTGACTAGGGTGAGATGGAATCTCAAAGCAGTTTTAACTTGAATTTCCCTGATGACTACAGATATTGAACCATTTTCGTGTATATTTTGGCCATTTGTGTTTCTTTTTTTGAAAATTGTCTAGCTCATAGGCTCAGTTAGTCATTGGGTAGTTTGCCATTCTTTTTGTTGTTTAATTTTTGAAGTTCTTTATATGTACTAGATGTTAATTCTCTGTCAGATGTTTAGTAGACAAAGATTTTCACCCATGCAGCCACTTCAATGTTCTGAGTGTTTCCTTTGCTGTGCTGACTTTTAATTTCATCCCATTTGTCAAGTTTGGGGTTTATTTCCTGGACTATTAGAAGAATGTTCAGAAAGCTGTTCCATATGCCTATAATTGAATATTTTCTTTTAGGTTTACCACTAGTAGTTTCAGTCTTCATGTCTTGTTTTAAGGTCTTTGATCCATTTTGAGTTTATTTTTGTGCAGAGTGAAATATAAGAATCTAATTTAACCCTTTCATAAATGAAAACCAATTATCCCAGCATCCTTTGCTCAAAGAAGCTATCTTTCCTTCAATGTATGTTGCTTTGTCCAAATCTAAGTCTGTCATAGTTTATTTCTGAGTCTGTTCTATTTCATTGACCTACAAGTTTATTTTTGTGTTAGTAACATACTGTCTTATTTTGTACTATGGCTTTGTAATATAATTTGAAATTGTAGGCTGTGATACTTTCAGCATTCTTTTTACTGATAGACTGAACTAGCTATTCATAGGCTTTATATGTTTCAATATAGATTTTAAGATATCTTTTATAGTTCTTTGAAGAATTCCATTGGAATTTTAATAGGATTGCATTGAATCTGTAGGGTACTTTTGGTAATGTAGTCATTATCACAATATTAATTCTGCCTCATGAGAAGTCTCTCCGTCTCCTAGTAACTTTCTTTCTTCAGTGTCTTTAAGTTTTCAATGTAGGGGCCCTTTACTTCCCTGGATAGGTTTATTACTAGGTTTTAAAAAACATTGCAAATAAGATTATTTTACTGATTTCTTTCTCAGGGAGTTCATTATTAGTTTAAGGAAAAGTTATTGAATTTTGTACATTGATATTGTATTTTGCTACTTTACTGAATGTGTTTATTGTTCTTTAGAATTTTCTGGTAGAGCTGTCATTATCTTTAAGTATAGAATCATGTCATCTGCAAATAGGGATAATTTAACTTCTTCCTTTCCTTTTTACATCCTTTTTATTTCTTTATCTTTTGCTATTGCTGTAAATCAGGCTTCAGACACTATGTTGAAAAAGAGTAGACAAAGTGGGTATCCTTACCTCATTCCAAAATGCAAAGGAAATATTCTCAGACATCTGCCCCACACAATGACCTTGATTTTAGACTTGCCATATGTAGCCTTTGCTGTGTTGAGCTATGTTCCTTTTGTCAGGCTGAAAGGAAACTGCAACTCCTCAAACTCTAAGAAGGAGTCCAAATATCCAGAAATGAGCTCATCCTAGACTGTAGGGGAGTTTCTAGTGTTTAGATAAAAGCCATCACTCCCTGGGAACTTTGGAATCCAGTTCTCATCTGTTAAAAGGAGTCATTTCCCTTACTTACAGCAGAATGGACATATGGCTACCTGTGGCACCAATCATGATATCAAATGCTGGCCTCCAAGATCCCTCTATATCACAAGTACTTGTTATACGTTTCAAAGTCCATGGTAGCATTCTAGCCATCTCACCTCCTCCTCTACCCTAAACTCCCTCCAGCTCATGGGCTTCCCACACTCAACTCCTCATCTTTCTTGTGACTCATCTATTCTCATTATTCTTGACTCTTGCTATTCTTACTATGTTCTCTCTCTTTTCTATCTGTGCTTATTCTCCCCTCTTTCACAGATAGCCCTGGCCATGCCCAGTCTACTGGTCATTTCAGTCTACTTCTTTCTCTCTATGCTCTGGACTCTTCCAGATGCCTCTTGTTGTCTCTCTCTCTCTCTCTCTCTCTCTCTCTCTCTCTCTCTCTCTCTCTCTCTCTCTCATCCATAATAAAAACTTCCCCCTTAACCATGCCATGCAGCAGTCATGCTGGCAGTTTCTTTAATGCTCCCCTCTTATATACACCTTTTATCTCCAGTTCTTTCAGGGCTTTTATTATGAAAGGATATAAATCTTTGTTGAAGGCCTTTTATGCATGGTTTGAGAATATCATGTGTTTTATGTCCATAAGTCTGTATATGAAAACAAACACAAAACAAACATTCATTAATTTCCATGCTGAACCAAACTTGCATCTCTGGAATGAAGTCAATATGGTCATGATGTATGATATGAATGTGTTCTTGATTTTTATTTTCAATAATTTTATTGAGAACTTTTCCATCTCTATTTGTAAGGGATGTTGTACAGTTTTCTTCCTTTGTTTTGCCCTTTTCAGTTTTGCTATCAGGATAATGCTGGCTTCATAGAATGAGTATGGTAGTATTCCTTCCCATTCTTTATTATGCGCTAATTGGAGGAGCATTTGTGCTCAGTGTTCCTTAAACATTGAGTAGAATTTGGGAATAAGTCCGTTTGAACTCAAGACTTTGGTGACTGCTCTAACATGATTGATTGCTAGGATCTGTTTAACTTATTATATGTTCTTGATCTAAATTTGAGAGGTGATACATGTCTAATACTCTGATCATTTCTTTTAAATTGACAATTTTTTGGAGAAATCTAAATTTTCAAAGTACTTCCAAGTGATCCTCTGTATTTCATTGTACTCTGCACTAATCTTTACTTTTTCTTTTTTAATTTATTTTATAATTTAATTTACTTATTTTTTTACATATCAGCCTCAGATTCCCTTGTTCTCCCCCCTCCTGTCCCCCCCCCCCCCGCCTTCCCCCCAGCCCACCCCTATTCCCATCTCCTCCAGGGCAAAGACTCCCCTGAGGATTGAGTTCAACTTGGTAGATTCAGTCCAGGCAGGTCCAGTCCCCTCCTCCCAGGCTGAGCCAAGTATCCCTGTATAAGCCCCAGGTTCTAAACAGCCAGCTCATGCACTGAGGACAGGTCCCAGTCCCACTGCCTGGATGCCTCCCAAACAAATCAAGATAATCACTTATCCAGAGGGCCTGATCCAGTTGGGGGCTCCTCAGCTATTGGCCTCCACAATAGACTACTGGCAATGGTCGAGAGACAGCCCGAACTGACCTACTCTGGTGATAGGATGGCCAAACACCCTAATTGTCGTGCTAGAAACCTCATCCAATGACTGAGGGAACCGGATGCAGAGATCCATGGCCAGGCCCCAGGTAGAGCTCCAGGAGTCCAATTGGTGAGAAAGAGGGTTTGTATGAGCGAGAATTGTTGAGACCAAGGTTGGAAAAAGCACAGGGACAAATAGCCAAACGAATGGAAACACATGAACTATGAACTAATCTTTACTTTTTCATCTCATATTTTATTGATTTAGATTGCTTCTTTATTTCTTCTGGTTAGTTTGACCAGTAGCTTGTCAATCTTATTTACTCTGTCAAAGACACCAATTGTGTCTGATAGATTCTGTATATTATTCTTCAAGTCAACATTTTACTAACTTATTCTCTGGTCCATATCTGTTGTCATCTTCTACTTTGGGGGTTTTATTGTTCTTATCTTTCTAGAACCTTAAGATAAATTGTTTGATTATGGACATAGTTCTGTTTATTTTCATGTAAACTCTCATGGCTATGAACTTTCCTCTTATCACGCTCCTAGCTGCTTCTCAAAGGTTCCGGTGAGCAGTGGTTTTGTTTTCCTTTGAATCTAGGAAATTTTGAATTTCCCCTCTGATTTTTCTCAGTACCACTGGCCAATCATGAGTGTATTTGTGTAGTTTTCCTCCTGTTTTTTATAGTGTTTCCTGCTGCTGACTTCTAGTTTTGATGCATTGTGAGCTGATAATCTTCAGTGAATTTCTAAGGGGCTAAACAGCTTTATCTCTCTTCATGGTGGAGGAGAAAAATATCTGAGAATCCACCATAACCAACCATAGCCCCATGTAAAGAATCTGAATCCCCTTTCTGCTTCAACAGTCTAACTGGGCCCTTCCCCCAGACATTCGACTTAATAACAATACATGTAAAGACAATAAAAGGGCTGAGTGGTGTTGCTATTTTTACTCTTTTTTTAGTACCCATTCTCTTCACAGATACTTAGTAGGATAGAATAAGAAGGTTTTTTACATTAGTCATTTTTGTAAAATTGGTTTACTCCTAAAGCCAGGGCTTATCTTCAGCAGGAGACACTAAAACCTGTGTATGACATTTTGTGAGAGGGTCAGAATACTCCTTTCTGTAGGTTTTAATGCAGGCCAATTTCAGGAGCAAGGTAAGATTTGGGAGTTAAATCACTAGGGAATATATAATGTCTCTTTTGGCTCTAAAACTTCATCATTTTATAACTTAGATCATAGCCCAAAATATTTTTGGCACTTTTGAATTACTGTGGGGAGGGCTGAAATTCCAGAAGAAAACTCAAGCATGACCCAGGCTTCCTACTAATGGTATTAAGTCCAAATTAAAATATGTCTCCCTTTTTATTAACTAAAATTTTTATTGGAATAAATGAGATTTTTCTTATTTTATTTAAACACTTTAATTAAAGTAGAATTACATCACTTTCCACACCCCTTTCCTCCCGCCATCCCCTCAGAGTAACTCTTCTCCAACATTCCCCAAAGCCCCCAACTCTCAAGCTTTTCCCTCTTTTTCTTTGATTGTGTTTGTTCCATATATGTGTGTGTCTCTCTGAGTGTGTACACACACACACACACACACACACACACACACACACATATGTAAATACAATCTGCTGGGTCTGTTTTTGTTGTTTGTATATATGTGGTTTCAAGCTGATCACTGCATTGGACAACCAATAAGGAACTCATTCCTGGGAGAGGCTAATTCGTCGTTCCCCAGCAGTCAATACTTCCTTGTAGTTGTTTGTCTAGGGCTGGGACCCCATGAAATTCTCCCCTTCCATTTTAACATGTCTACTGATATTGCCATTCTTCAGGTCTTCTTTACTCTGCCATTTCCAGGAAAGACTCTTTCACAGTGGGCTTCCTGCTCTTCTGACTTCTGCAGTCTTTCTGCCCCCTTCCATAATGTCTCCTGAGCCATAGTTGCAAGAGCTGTGATATAGGTGTATCTATTGGGGCTGGGGCTCCCCACAATCCATTGATCTCATCATTTAATCCAGTTGTGGTTTTCTGTGAGGGTCTCCATTTGTTCTAAGGGAAAGTGTCTTGGATGATGGTAGTACCTATACTTATCTGTGGGTATAAGGATAAGATTTCAGAATGTAGTAGAGATTATTCTAGTCTGTGAAAGTGGCGGCAGTAGATTCTTTCCTAAGACCATGACCTCACCAGCCCTGGGAATCTGGCTATGTTTCCAGTTGCAGAATGGGCCTTCAGTCCAATTATACAGTTGTTGGTTGCCACTGACACGTGAGTGCCATTTCTTGCACTTCTTTGCATATCTGGTCATGCCGGTAATTTTCGTGGTTCATAGGTAGGGATGTTAAATTGCCTCCATCCCTTGGTAGCTTGTGCAGCATTTTCTGGAAATGTGAAACCTAGACTGCAGGAAAGAAGCTTTTAGATCAGATCCAGCTCCAATTGTCAGAGTCGAGTCCTGTGTTCTATGTACGTGGTGTCTTCAGCAATAGGGGCCCACCAGCAGCCCCTGTGATGCAACCAAAGACTAAATTCCTGATTTATATTGTTGGGGGGTCACTTGTACCACCCTGAATAACACTTCAAAGGTTTTCTCATGTCTAGCACCAAGGTTTTTGTTAATCTATGATACTTATGGGAGAGAACTGTCAGATCATGTAGCTTAACTTCCTTTATAATGTGTGTGTGTGTGTGTGTGTGTGTGTGTGTGTGTGTATGTGTGTATGTACATACAAACCCTTACATGATTGTGTATGGTTTTAGGTAAACATAAAATAATATGCTTCCTTGAGGCTTTATCAAACAACCTTGATGTTATTTGATCCTCGTCTGTATCAACTTTGCTCCCTCCTTCCCAGTTGGAATCCCCTCCCATTATTCTGTGTCCCCTTCCTATCACTTGTATCCTGCTTTTCTGCTCCCAAGCTTCCCATTACCACCTGAGGTCCTTTCCTTATTTCTGTGGTGACTGTATGCTGTATACTCACATTTGAATTGGAGGTGTAGACACCCAGATGAGGAAGAACATGTGACATTTGTCTTTCCAAAGCTGGGTTACCTCACTCAATCTTTTCTAGGTCTACCCATTCACCTGAAAATGTCATGATTTCATTTTTCTTTGCAGCAGAATAGTATTCCATTGTGTATATGTTCCACATTTTTACTGTCTATTCATCTGTTGAAGGGCATAATAAATGGCATTTTAAGATAATCCTCCAGCATTTCATATTCTCTCTGATAAGAGATCTTTCTTTGTCTCCATTCACAATAGATACATGCAACATTACCCATGGCACAGACAGAACTCAAGATAAGGAAATCATGAGAGGGGCTAGGCATATAATTCATAAAATAAAGTGCATGTTGCAGACACTAGTCTATGTTCAGTCCCCACAACCACAATTCAAAAGACCAGACATGGTGGCACATTCTTAAAATTGTGCTGCTGAGAAGGCAGAGACAAGTAGATCCCTGGGGCTCACTAGTCAGCCTGCTTACTCCACCTAGTGAGCATCAGGTCAATGAGGCTGGCCTCAAAAAGAGGTAGACAGTACCCGTGGAACTGTGTCCTCTGATCTATACACACATATGTACACACACACACACACACACACACACACACACACACACACACACGATGACAAGGATGTTCCTAACCAGATTGGTGTGTACAAGGTTTAGATCTTTGATTAACAGTGACAGAAAGGGTGTGGGGTCATTGTTATACTTTCTACACTACTTCCTTTTTCAGACTTGTTGGTCTATCAGTCAAAAGAGTTGTGCAATCCCCTTGAGATGGAGACACCTCTGAAGATGAAGAGTAGCTGGTTCCCTCTATTCAAAAACATGCCTTTCTCTCAAGGAAATCTAGCACATTTTTCAAGCTGGATTTTTCTGCAATTTCCAGTGTTCATCTCCTAGTTTCTCAAATGGTCGTGCTAGTCCTTGTGAATAAATGTTTTGCCTCTTCCTGTGGGTCACTTGACATTGATGGTCCCATCAAGAGTTCATCCAATGTGTCCCTAAGGTACCTGTACTGAGAACAATGTTCTTATCTAGCAACAGTATCAAAAACTTCCAAAATAGAAACTCTGAGTCTCACTCAATGTTAGGGCTACCTTAGCTGAAGACTTATGTCAAAAATATTTTACTTCTCTCTGTCTGTCTCTGTCTCTCTCTAAGCTTTTATTTAACTTTACTTTTAGTGGAAATCATTTCCAGTAAAAGAGTAAGCACAGGGAAAGAGGCTCATAGATCTGTCTTTATAAGCAGCTCCTCGGATAAGACAATGGAGCTTAACTCACATGGAAAACCCAGTGTTTTGGTCCATTTTCTGACACTATAACAAAATACTCCAGGCTGGCTACTTTCTAAGGGAGATAGGCTCCTTGAACTCACAGCATGATGCTAGAAGCTGGGAGGCTTTAGTGAGGACTCACAGTGAAGAGCATCACAGTGAAGAGATTGCATACAGAACAGGTCATGTGGCAAGACAGGAAGCGAGAGTGGGCTGCCATGCTTGCTGCTCGGTTATTATAACCTACCTGTCTGTTCTCTCCAGAACTAATCTGCTATGAAAGAATAGCATCAGTGCTTCTGTGGGAAAAGTTCCAAGTGGTCTAATTTCCCTTCCCTTAGACCCAACCTCTTACAGCTTTGCAACCTCTGCATTGACACTGGTCAACAGTCTTTGAGAACATAGGTCTTGGGGGACACACTCATGACACATGTCCAAACTATAGCATTGAATCCATTACAACCCTCAGTACAATATTGACAAGTCTGGCCCGGTAGAGTGGGGAAAGAGTGACAGGGTGGAGCTTGGTGAGAGACCCACTCTCCTCAGTACACCTCGTCTTGCCCCAGCCAGGCTGTTTCTCTGTGACTAGTCCCTGCATTTCTCCTGACATAAAGACATTTTATCAGTGTGAGATTCATGCCTAGGTTGGAGCAAGCTTGTGAGTCCTTTGGTTCAAACTTAACTGAATGTGGTTCGTTTGGTCCCTGTATTAAGATGGTTCCTATCTCTAAGAAGTTTTATTTGGTTAGTTACAGTGTTGACAAGAAAATACCAGGCTCATGTCAACATCTGGGGCCTTTGGGATAATGCAGAAACCGAAGAAAGACAGTAGCTTTGGCTTAGTTTTGTTCAAATTAAGAAGAGATCAATTTTACCCACACAACCTGATGATTACAAGACAGTAGCCTGACTTGTAGCCTGGCTCTGGCTGGTACCAATCAGCTAGGAGTGCCGAGGGGAAAACCTATCTCATTTCCAAGTTTGATCATTTCAATGCACATTCTCCTTTGTGGTAACATCTGCAGCCCCAAGAAGCACCAGCAGGCCGAGCTCTTCCCACAGAGGTTGCTGGTGGACAGGCTTCCCAAAGCCTTGCTCTCCATCACTCTGGGGGCTGAGCATGGGGGTCAAAGAACAAACCAGGGGGAAAGAGAGTTGAAGGAGGTGTTGGATAGTGGTTTTCAAATTAATAGCTTTTCTCATTTGGCATTCAAAACCAAACACAGTAGATCCAATTCAGCTTCAGGCACTTTCGTCTGTGAAGTCAGATTGGCAGAGTTTGGGAAGAGAGACTGTGAGAGGATACGGGGAACACGCACAGGAATGCATTATTCATCCCCCATTATCAGATAATGAGTTGTTCCAAATGAGTGAGCCTTCCAGATAACCGAGTCTTCCTCTTTGAATCTTCAAGCTTCCTTTTAACTTTAGAGCATATTTATATATTTTGTTAAGTGTGTTATAGACATCTCTGCCTAGAATAGCTGATTATAATTTAATCATATCTTGACGACCATCAAATTTCAACGGGAATTAATTGCACATCTTTTTCACACAGATGCCACCTAGCTCTGCCCTACTGTGGTTCTACATTTGAACTCTTTTTCCCTGGTGAATGGCTGCATTCTTCCCCATGGGTGCCACTTGTCAGGGTTATAGCATGCTTTCTCTTTCTTCTCATCTTTTGTCCACAGTGACTTAGGAATAAATGGATGTCTCCAGGGAAAAGCAAATAACCAAGCCTATTAAATCAGCAACTTTATTTCTTTCGTGATTTGAAGTCCACCATTCAGTTTAGATCCACAAATAATTATTCTATGTCTGTTAAGTGAGGATGCTGTGCTTAGTATCGAGATGATAAAAGGAGCCGTTTGAGTGGTTACCGTCCATTAAGGGAGGAGAAACAGATGCTTCTCATTTATCAGGGATGTCAAATAGGTAAAGACCATAAATTGAATTCATTGTGTGAAGTACATCAATAGAAGAACGTACAGGGTAGAGAAGAAGAATAAAGTATTTAATTCACTTGGGTTGGAAAAATTCCAGGAAGGTTACAGAGTAGAAATGATACCCAAAAATAAGATGAATAAGAGTAATAAGAGTGTCCTAAGCAGAGAAAAGGTAGATAAATATGTTGGAGGGAACAACAGTTTTGTCTGTAAGTTTGAGAATGCCAAAGTCTACCTCCTTCTGATTCAGTGAATTAAATGGGCTAGGCAATAGATAGCATTATGTGTTGCATTTTGTACTCTTATATAGTCTTGCTTAATTTACAAAGAAAAAAGTCAAATGAGAGGGAAATGGAGGAGTGACATAATCAAACTGAAGTACATACACGTATGAAAATGTCATAAGGAAACCTATTATTATATACAATTAATATATGCTAATAAACTAATAATGCCAGGAAATTAGAGTTCCTACCCAGCATCAACTGGGCAACATTAAAGGAGAAAGGATGGGCTGTATGCCACAGAAACACTTCCACTTTGGGATAGCTTTCTCCTTCCAAAGGCGCCAATGTCTCTCACAGGAATGGAAGAATGGTTCTGTGTATTGTCTTAGAAGTTGTACCAATTTTGACAAAGGAGAAGAGTGGGTCTCCGCTTTTTAAAAAAGTACAATTGTTGTCAAAGTGTACTTCCCAGAATGAGGGCAGCAGCAGCACCTGGGGATCTTCCAGAAGAGGATGTGCTCAGACACCACCTAAGACCTATGGCATTAGGTGGGACTGGAATCCTGCTATTTCCCAAGCAGTCCAGTGACATGGATACACATTCATGGGAACCACTGCTCAGAGGACATACAGGCAGAAGGAAAAGCCTGAACCCAGGATCTGAAGGAAGGAAGACAGACGAGGATAAAATGTGGCTTACGCTTTGACTCCAAGATTCTCTCTTCATGTCCCACCCTGACGGATTAGCCAGCCCAGGGTGGCAAGAAACAAACACTTGCCTGAGCGGAAGCTTCATCTAAACAAAAGCTTCTGATGGGTTTTATGTAACACTAGGTGTACTTCCTATGCTTGATATGACCCTTGTTCTGAAGTGTCATGATTTTTATTTTGTGATGTACTGAGAGCTGACCCATCTCTCTGCAAGGCTCACAATAAGGCCCTTCCAGGAGCCCATAGTGGAAACTCAAAGGCCACTTAAGTGATCTGTAAATAAACCAGTTGCTGTGGTGGCCATCCCAAGGAGTCCCTCCCTTCCCATTCGCCTTTCTATACAAAGAATAAATGAGAAACTAACTAGAAAGTGACCAAACCATACAAAGGAGATGGAATTGCCCTGCTCAGATGTCTTGTGGCATCTAGGTATCCTGGCATAATCTACCCAATTCGCAAACATTGTTTCTTCCACAGAAAGCAGGTAGGTGGAGTCTATGATCTGATCATTACCTTCCCTGGGGCAGAGAAGGGTGAGGAAGGCCCTCATCCTCCTGGCAGACACATTATAGGTGTGACTTTCTCTTTTCTGACTGACAGGTTTGTATAGAGATGCTGAGGGCACAGAACAGGACAGTTCTTGTCTCCTTTTCCCTGGGGGCCACTTTAGTGGTGACTATGTTCTATATCTCACCTACGGTGTTGGAATTCATTCATACATCTACCATCTGTATACAACATACACAGCTAGCAGGCTGCCCATGCTCCAATTGCATAGCCATGGCAGGAGGCAGGGGGTTAAAGCAGGAGAAACAAAACAAAATCAGGAAAAGTAACCCAGTGGCCAGGGTCCCCTGGGAAACACATGAGAGGAACAAACCAACACCAATCGTGAAGTGGAAACTTTTGTTCTATAGGAGTTGAATATCCTTTCCAAATCAAAAGATCCCTAGAAATATTATGACTTTTTAATATTTTAACAGAACTGGATAGCGGAGAGTTTATTCATTTCCTGGCTCCACTCTGTTGCCTTTGAGTAAATATTGGTTTTTGACACGCAATTATTAATATTGTGTATTGCTTTATATAGCTTTTAAGTGCCGCTTAATTTATGGGGAAAATGAGCCAATGAATGTAAATGAGCTGGAGTCAGTGTGACACTTCTGCCCTCAATATGTCCTCCCTGGGCCACGGGGTCCCTATTGTTTCCATTCTCCGTTTTATTTCAGAGCAAGTTGGTGGTGTTGGGGTGGGGGTATGGTGGTGAAGACAGGACTTTTCTGTACTTATTTCTGAGCTAGGAACAGTTCTTCAAAATACCTATTCCTCTGTTCTCCCCATAGGTCTTCCTGGTCCCTCCTTTGAGTCCCACTTATTTCTTGAGCATATCTGACCACACCTTGACCCTTACCCTAGCCAGCCTCGCTGTCAGTGAGTCTGTGGGAAGCAAGGAAAGAGATTGACAAATGAGCGTTTTCAAGCCTGACTCTGCACTGAGTCCTCACAGTGTTACATCCGTGCATCTGGCATGTTCGGCAGTACCAGCTCTGACACTAATGAGTTTTAGCACTTTGAGAAGTACCACAGCAAGTTCCCAGCCAAAAGTACACTTATGGAGAAAGGAAATCCACCATCCACTGATCATGTTGGAGGGTTCAGGCCAGGTTCCGGTGCATACTGCTGGATACCTCCAGTAACAACAGAGCAGTAGCTAAACATGATGTGACATCACCAGTGATAAGATTCGATGGCTTTTTTCACAGGTGTATATGCTTATCCATGTCAGAAAAACTTAAGAGACATTACCAGGGAAGCGGAGAGGGATGGGAAATGGTCAGAGTACATCAATGCAGGTGTGAAAATAACACAACGAATCCCATTATTCTGCGCAATAAATGTAAACCAGAGAAAAAGATATGCCCAACTAAGAGATTTATAAGAAAATTATCAAGCCTTCCAATACAATATGTGGTTAGTAAACTTACCTTTTCCCTAAGACAACAAATCAATTCTATCATCTCTGGCAGTAACTCTCTGCCAGAGGGTTGGAACCAATCCTTCACTCTGCCGAACTCCCTACCTGTGCCATTTCTAAGCTTCTGGCTAAGCCATGCTCCCTTCTTACTGTTAACACACCTCAAGTCTTGAACTGGGAATCCACCAATCTCTGATGACTTAAGCCTACAGGCTGTTTCTTTTAGATACATCTTGCCTCTTGTCTTGAAGGATATGCAGATTTTTAGGAAAATGATGAATGCTTACGTGCCACGGTCAACCTTTCCAACCTATTCTGTCTTTATTGACCTTATTTTGCCCAGTCAGGTTTCAGTACGCTTTTTGCCCTTCTCAGCAAGGAAGGACGACATTGCATCTATTTCAGCTTGCCTACTGCCCCACTGAGCATGGGCCAGTCACATTTTCATCCTGGTCACCTTGCTGTGTCCAGAGAACCACCAGCATTTTCTCTGGTGATACACATGTAAAGTGGCCTGGGCTTTGGCATCCAGGTCTGGAAAAGGGGCAATGCAGAGATGTGGTAGTTCACAGAGTTTCTTTGCTCCTCTGAGTCTTTAGAGTGACTCCTTAGGATGATGGTGGAGTGTAGTGGGTAGCCATTCCAGCTTTGATCTGTAAGTTCCAACCCCCATTGAGGCTTCAGTAACTGTCACGCCTACAAGGCGGAGCCAAGAGAGGACCCTGAAGACCCAAGATCTGATGCACCGGCTCTCTTGGTTCCTGGACCCTGGAAGCTGGAGGTAGATCGAGCAGAGTTCTCCAGAGAACACCGCCGGACTGTGCCACGCCTTTCCCAGACTCTGTAAACTCTCCATTCCCTTGTAAGTTACCCCACAAATAAACCTCCCTTTTAACTACGTGGAGTGGCCTTAAAATTTCACCAGTAGTGGAGAAGAGTGCAACCACAAAGATTTTTTCTTTGCCTGGTGTAGATCTGTATCAACATGCACAATGCATGCAGCAATGAGTGGGGTGGGAAGCCAGCAATTATCTGACTGACTCCCAGTATTCCTGCTACTTTATGTGAAGTGATGTGTCCACTTCACAACTCCCTTCCTTTCAGTTGTTACTTGTATGCTTACTTTTGGTATAAAAAAACTTGGTATAGGAGTAAGTTTAGTACTCCCAAATATTGCACAGTCAGAGGGAAGTGAGAAAACTAGGAGAAAGCTAAGTAATTTCCCTGTCTCCACAGACATTGCTGTAGCCGGCAGAATAAGTTAATTTATCTCTAAGAGATGGATGAGGAAAGATTATTTATTAAAAATGAGAAGCCCATAGGCCTGGGCAAGGGCATTCATAGAAGATAGCTCAGATCACTCTTACACATATATAATGGCAGAACCAAAATGATGTTTTAAAAAAAAATCATGGCTCATTTATCAAACTGTCAAAAATTCCAATGATTATGAAGATGTATTTGTTACTTATCTCGTTGCTATGACAAAATACCCTGGGCAAACCAACTTAGTGGAGAAAGGGTTCAATTTTACTTACTGCTTCATTGTTGAGGGGAAGTCTTGGTGGCAGAAACTGATGCAGCTGGGCTCATTGTATCCACAATCAGGAAGCAGAGAGAAGTGAATGCTGGGACTCAGCTGGCTTTCTTGTTTTATTCAATCCAAGCCCCTAACCCAGGGAATGGTGCCACCCACAGTGAAGGTGGATCTTGCCACTCCAGTTAACCTAACTGAGATAATCCCTTACAGGTATACCAGAAGCTTGCCTTTCTAGTAAATCTAGACCTTGCCAAGTTGATGATGCTCATTATCGTGGAGGACTTGCTGTTGGCAGTAGTTTTCAGAGGAAAGGATGTCTTGGATTGTTAATGGATGTGAAGAAGATAAAACTCTCTAGAAAAGCAATGTACCAACTACCATCAAAACTCTTCCTCTTTCCCAATAGTGTCTCTTAACTTTGACCTGCATAAGCAAAGAATTCTGTGAAAAAAGTCATCCAACCTTAACTTCAATGTGACACCATATTTAGCTCACTGATATATTGTTCTTGGAAGTATCTAGCAATCTACACTGGCACCTGGTCTTTTCAACTTACCAACAATGCATGATTAATTTATTTGAGGACTCCTTCCCACAGATAGGGTTTCACATACCTTATGTGGTAACAACACGGTGCAAAGAATGGACACTAAAGTTACCTGTCGATAGGGGCCGTTATATAAACTATCATGCCTTTCTACAATGAAATACTACTCAGCTCTGAAAGTGCTGACAGATGTTTTAATAACTATATAAGCAATGGTATGTTCACTCCACTGCTTTCTGTGCTTTGTACTAGGAATGATGATTATGATATACTTACTTATGCTATTTTGTATAAATGAGCATTGGTTGAAGTATATGGGACAGTAGAGTAATTGTTAACAATAATGGGAAAGAGGTGGTGTAGATAGTAAAATTTGTCAGCATATACTTCTTTGTGGATTGGTGCTGGAATCATATAACCATATTCCCTTTCCAAAGGACACAACAATAATTGGAAAAGAAGATGTAATTCAGCCTTTAAATCCTGGCTGTAGTAAGTCTCTTGCTTACAGAGTTAGGATAGAGTATTTCTCTATGCAAAAAAAAGTGACTATTTCTTCACCAACCAATATCACATATATAATATTGATATATATTGATATATCATCCAGATACTTTGACTTGGGCTATGGAGTGAAGTTCATGTTCACTATTTCTTTTAATAATGAATGAGGAAAGGCTGGGCTGTCACTCCTTGGTAGGACACTTCCTTGCATTAACCAGTTCCTATGGTTGATTCCTCAGCACGACAACAAAAATTAAGAATAAATAAAAGAGAGAAAAACAAAAACTTTGTTTATGAATCTCTCCTACTTTGCATCTCTACAGTCCTGTTCAAGCACAGTGACATTGGTAATGCCTATGTCTTTGTACCTCTATGATGTACTTGGAGCTAAAGTCTTGCGTATAATAGGTTAGTAAGCACCAATGGAATTATGTGAGGCACCTGCTCCCCACTCCCAATAATATGTGAGTGACAATTATCTAGAAAGCAAAGTGTACAAAAAATAGACAATGCTAAGTGAAACAAATAAACATTCTAATAGAGGAAGAATCAAATAAAATGACTTGAAAATGGCAAGATACTAGAGGTTGCCCAGAGGACACCATGTATTTATTGACTATCTCTTGGAGAATAATCTGGATTGAATCCATTTGTATGCAAGGCAATATTCTCAACAGCTTTTCTGAGTAGAATGAGACATGCTTGTGGCTCTCTCTCTCTCTCTCTCTCTCTCTCTCTCTCTCTCTCTCTCTCTCTGGGTGCTGGCCTACTGTGTGCCAAATAGAAGGCATTGATTCATGGAGTTAGGAAGTGAGGATACTAGTTGTCTTTCTGCACATACACCTGGAGGTACAGAGAAAGCAAAAGAAATTTGTCTTGGACGGCAGCTTTCATTTACCCCAGAAAGAACTGAACTTGAAGCCCTTGATGGGGCGTGGTGGTCCAACCTTATTAACCTTGTGTTCCTTCAGAGATACTGACATTGGAGACCCTAATACCCTTTTAGCCACTTGCCTTCAAATTTAATGTATATTAAACATTTGAGGGACAACTTATTTCCAAAATGTTTAGCAGAATGTTTCCTGCTAGATTGTCTAAAACATTATATAGCATACTTGTTGCTGGAGATATCATATGTTAAGATATGCTGAACATTTAGATATAGATTTGTGTTTGTCTTGCTTTTGGAGTGAATGGAAGGTTTGGTTCCTGGTGGGAGGGTGATAAGTAAGGAGACTGATCCTCCTCAGCAACGGGTATAAAATGGTCCCTAGAAGCACTCAGTGATACTGCAGCCTGAATCACTGAGTTCATGCTCTGCCTCCCTCCCTCCCTCCCTCCTTCCTTCTCTCCCTCCCTCCCTCTCTCCTACCCTCTTTCCCTTCCCCCTCCATGCCCCCCACTTTCTCTCTCTTTTCTGTGCATTAATTGCTTTTTGCTGCGGCTTGAGATATTTATGGGTTAGGAGATTGCCAAGTTATTTATTAGATGGAGTATCTAGGGATAGACTAATATAAATCACTTAGGCTGGCATTGAATATAGCAGACACTCAGTAATTTAAAAAGCTTTAATAAAAATGCTAAAATATGAGACTTGTCTTTGGCTGTAATGAGACTCAGTTATCATGTTTTTATCAGTGATATTCAGTCACAGACCTTTCCACCTTTTCTCAATCTAAGACAATGAGAATGCAATCTTCATTTCCAGAATAACCAGGTTTGTTGGAATTGAGAGAGCTTTTAAGGACTTGGAGAGAGATCCCTTTAAGAGTTATAGATTTACTATATATGCGGGGGGCTAATGACTAACTTCCTCACACTTCGGAATTCAAGCAGGTTTAATCACTTTACAAAGCCTGTCTTCAGTGAATCTGGAACTATTCTAAACCGAAAGGACTGAGGGGAGGATACAGGAGGTTAAAGGTGATCCAAAGAAAGTGTATGTGTTGGATCATCCCTGGGATCCAGGAATTCACATGACTATGAAGGCCACACCCAATCCTGTCCACCACTCTGAATTGAAATTCACTGGGTTTGAACTGATTAAGTCCCTAAGAACTCAATGTGTAGTCTTTCTTGATTTTCTCTTCTTTAATGGAATTACTGTGTTATGGATCTATACCACTTTATAGCATTTAAACTCTATTTAGTTTTGTCCTCACATTTATTCATAGATGGAAGAATTTTTAAGTATATTTCTTATTTTTAAATCGTGTGTGGGGGGAGGGGGGTATTGTTCATGTGAGTGCAGGTGCACACAGAGCCCCTAGATCCAAAGTTACAGGACATTGTAAACTGTCCAACATGGTGCTCGGAAATGAACTCAGGTCCTCTGTAAGAACAACACATGATCTACCTACTGAGTCATCCCTCTGGCCCCCTCAAAATTGAAGATTTTTTTTTTTAAAAAAATAGCTTACCCTCCTCAGACCACAGCATACTATGAAGAAGGTTCCTGGGCTCCAGATTTTAAAGGTAGCCATTGGTTAGCAAGCTTCCAAACCCCGTTTGTCCCCATGTTTGACTCCTTATGTCCTCTCAGGAAATGACATTCTCAGGCCTGGAACTTGATGACTTCACCTTGTGTACAAAAGTAAGGCACTACTTTGGCCACACACAGCAGGTGGGAGAGAAGAGCCAAAGGGCATAAGGCATTATGGGAAGAAAAAATCCCTGAGATTGTATCTTGATGGAAATCGCAAGAATCAGACTACATTCTCAGATGAGTTGAAACACCCTCTGGAACTCAAAGTTTACATGCCAGTGGCCATAGCTCAGCAAGGACCTGCCACCCCCACCCTTAACCTTAGAAAGCTCTGAGGTAGCCTGGGACTGGTGCAAAGTAGACAGGGGCTGGTTGGTTTTCCATGTCATCAGGGATCAGGCAACAAGAATTCAGGAGAAGCTCAGAGAGGTGGAAGAGCCAGCAGTGTGGCTGTGTGGCTTCCAAAAGTGTGTGATCAGACATTCGTGGAGGCTGAGTACTAGGCAGAGTTCTACAGAAGACTTAAAGGGAGGGTTAAATAAACACATTTCCAACCATAGATTTGGAAGTAGATGAAAAGCATAAAGGTAATGTAAGAAAACACCTGCAGACTGTGAAAAGAAATCCAGAAGGCCAGAAGTTATTGAAGTGCAGGGTGGGTCTTGGAGTACTAGGAGTTGACACAGGCAGCCTGATTCTTGGTCTGGGTACCCTTCTGGTACCACTTTCATCAGCTTCAAAATGCTTAAAATGTGGCAGGGCCAGAGTGGATGACTGTTGGCATCAGAGGGTCCTCATAGCATTCTGGAGAGCAAATGATAATTAATCCTCGAACAGAAAGGCCCTTTTCTGTAGCTTGGACCAGTGGCCCCCAAATGCTCACATGGTAAAGGCTTCTTCCCCAGCCTGTGGCATGGTTAGCCAGCTGTAGAACGTCAAGAGGTGGAGTGGAGATGAGGAAGGATGCTTGGTCATTGGAGGGCATGTGCATTAAGGAACTATGTGGACGCTTTTGATACTAGAAGGTGAGCTGGCTACTGCCGTCATGCCTCACTGTAAGCCCCAGATCAGCAGAGCCCATTGACTGGTCATGGGTGAGAATCTCCAGCAATCTGAGCCCAAAGCAAACCTTTCCTCTCTTTGGTTGATCATCTCAGTTATTTTGTGATAGTCCCAGAAAGCTAACTAAGATATCACTTCAGCTTCTTATTTATGTCAATCACCAATCACGTGACCCATGAGAACGTTAGAGAGCTGGGAATTAGAGCCAGAGGATTACTGCCTGGTAGTGCAGCAGTTGCTGTTGTAGTAGGAGCTGTTAGAATCACTGGGTAAGGTGACTTCTGCCCTCCAATTCTTCAAGGGTACCCCTGGGTCCATGATGCTGTGTCTACACTGGACAGATGATTGTCTTCAGGACCGGGCAGACTGTTGAGCTGTGGTCTGACAGATGTGTGTGTGCCCCAGTTTGGCCAGCTCAGTGTCCACCTGGCCTTCACCTGTTACACAATGAGAGAATTTAGGCAACCCTTCCCTACCTGTTTCCTCATAAACACAAGGTACTGAAGGAGCTTCACAGAGCTTTCCTGAGGCAGAAGTGAGAGCTCTGTTTGTGGTGCCACTGGATGCTAAGTTCTCATTGGGAGTCCCCGGAGTGAAAGAAGATAAAGAATATGAAAGTAGAGCCGGAAACACTGGTGTTTGCCACAGGCTCAGTACTGTGAGACCCTCTCACGTTCTCCTGCCCTTTTGTTCCTTACAATGACCTGTGAGTTACCTGTGGTCACTAGGCTGTTTTTTCAGCTTGAGAAGCAGACTAAAGAAATTAAAAAACTACAAGGTCATACCATGAGTAAGACTAGGTTGGAGAACAGCAAGAGGTTGCTTTAAAAGGAAGGATGAAAGGGGGAGGGCTAAAACACAAACCTGGGGGATGTGAAGTACCCAGCATCCCTGGTGTGAGAGGCTTGGGCCAACAGAGGTCCCAGGTCTGGGTTGGCACCTCGTAATAAACACTTGACAGAATTGGGGTAAAACCAAAGTGTTTCTTATCTGAAAAATGAGGAGGGAGAACTGGATTATCCCTAGGTCTATTTTTGACTTGGAAATACTGTGATGTAAATTAAACCCTGTGATCCTAAGTATGAGTGTGGCCAGAACTCTTGGGGCAGGGGTAGGGGCACAGCCTGCAAGTCAGGGGTGGCCAGAGCAAAGGGAACCTCCCAGAGAGAAGCCATCTCGCTGCCCTGGGAGGAGGAGCAGAGAACCGCCAGAAGGACTCTTTCACTGTGTGTGGTTTCTCTGATCAGGGCCAGTTGCTTGAATTGTGCAAATTAAAATAGGAAATGTGTGTCTAGAAATAACCTCTGTAAGAGACACAGTGGAGACAACCATTACAAATGAACTCAGTGGAGCGTGAGTGGTTTGTGCTGTCACTCCACCCTGAGCAAGTCTTCATGTATCTGTAACTCATAACTGTTCGTTCATATTCCCTATCATTTCTCTCATCAAAATACAACTAAGAAGAAAAACTGAGTTCAAATAGATCAGTTCTTATCCATGCCAGCATAAAATAAAACCATCTCACACCAGCACATGAAGGAAGTCTGAATTCACAGTCAGCCTGAACAACTGAATAACTGGATCTGGGCATGCTTCTAAGAGTGAGGATGTGACCCTGTGCAGTGCAGCCCTGTCTCAGCTTGATGGATGCCTCTGTGGATCCTGAGAAGCTGTTCCCTGGAGAATCACCTTTCACTAGCGGTTAATCTCAGCTTGTATTGAGAGAACTTACTGGACACCAGATATTGTGTTACAAGGTAATGGAGGGGCTAGAGAGATGGCTCGGTGGTTAAGAGCACTTACTGCTCTTCTAGAACCCAAGTTTGGTTCCTAGCACTGTCAGGCTAGGCTTCTTATGAGTACCTGTAACTCCATTTCCAGATCAAACCCCTTCTGGCCTCTGTGAACACCTCCTCACAAGTAGTGTATATAAACTCATTCAGGCACACACACACATGAACATAAATAAATAGTGAATAAATACATCTTAAATTATTCAATGAATGATCACTAAATAAGAAAACGCTTCCTACGAAGCTACACGTGCCTTTCTCTCCTCACAGTGATAGGACCGCTGGTTCTACCTCTCAAGATGGTGGGCCAAGATTGATGTTTTATGATGCCTTACAACTCGCAAACTATAAGATTCATACAACAAAGTATATATCTCGGTGCCTTTTAGTATAGTTGCACAGTTGTTCAGCCATAACCAATATCTAATTGTAGGACATCTTCATCACATTGAAAGAACCCACCCCATTAACAGTGACTCATAATTTGTCTCTTTCCCTACTTCCTGACAGCTTCCAGACAGAAATCACAGCCACAGCTCTTTGCAGATTCATTATGTAGCAGAATATACCAGCCTTCCTTCCCATAGCCATATAATATTTCATTATACTACCATATTACCATATGGTTATCTTTTGATAGACAATTAGCTTATTTTATCATTCTGACTGTTAGAAATATTGTTGTCAAAATTTGAATATGTTTTGTTGAGGTCCATCTTTTCCTTAGGGATAATATATCTGAGTTGAGATATCTGGGTTCTTTGGAAACCAAGTTTGTGAGAAGCCACAGTTTAACTTCAAAGTCACACTGTCATTAGTTTCTAGGTATTTGCCAAAGCTTATTGTTGCCTGTCTAATATAATTATTATGGTGTATAAAGTTGTATCTCCTCCAGGTTTTGATTTACATTTTCCTGGTGAGAAACATTGCTAAGCATATTTTGATATTCATATTGGCCATTTTGAGATTTTCTTCAGCTAGAAGTCTTGTGTATCTATTTTTGTTTTTCTATTTGTACTTATCTTGTCATACTTATGAAATAATCAATGATGACAAAGAATTCTGCCTATGCTTTTATCTAAGTCTCAGCTTTTAAGTTCAATTTTTTCATCCATTTTGACTTACTTTTTTTTTTGGTTGTTTGTTTTTTGGGTTTTTTTTTTTATATAGTGTGAAGCTGAGTTCCAAATGTTTACTTGCATGTGGATATAAGTTGCTCCTGTGTCTTTTTCCTGGAAAGTGTATTCTTTACTCATTGATGTTTCCACATCTTGCTGACAATGACTACAAACATTTACATATATTTCTGGATTTTTATTTACATTTTCTTAATGTATATGTTTATTCATATGCTGATTTTATTAATGTATTAATGATTGTAAGAACTACATATACATAGACATAGGCATAGGCATAGGCATATGCATATACATAGACATATACATATGCATATACATATGCATAGACATATGCATAGACATAGACATACATGAGTGTTTTATTCAAAGATAACAAAGGTTATTATTTTCTGTTGCTTCTAGCAGCTAAGTCACTTGTAGATTGGTCTTGGCTTTTTTTACTTTCCTCCTTCTCCCCCTCTTCCTCCTTCTCTTCCTTCTCCTCCTCCTCTTCTTTCTTCTCCTATTTCTTCTTTTGAGATATAGTTTCATAAAATAGCCTAGACTGGCCTGCAACTCACTGTGTAGCCCAGGTTGGCCTTGAGCCCCCAGCAATCCTCCTGCCAATGCTTCCTGAGGGCTGGAATTATAAACAAGAGTGACAGTGCCATCTTATATAAGTGTTCTTGTAATACTGCTGGAGGGTCATGAATCTAGTTTAAACCAGAGAAAACTTGTGCTGAGCGTTTGCAATCTAGTTCCTTCGTTTAAAAACCAACAAAAACAAATAAGCAGCACGAATGCATGAACACATACACAGACACACTCAGTACTCAGTAGGTGGGCTAAGCGACTTGCAAGAGATTATACAATCAAGGAGGAGAGACTAGAACCCAGTTCTTCATTTGCTTTATATAGTGTAGTAATGTTTGTTTCTGATTTTGATTGTTAGTAAATTGCTATACCATTTCACATGCAAAATGCTGCGCAAGCTCAACTAGCTTGAATACTACATTTTCCAATTTATTCTTGCCTCTTGTTTAGGAAATAAGCTGCCCTATTAGGATGCAGAAAGGTAACCCCACAAGAATAAAACATGGGATCCTTAAAAGCACTTGCTATATTATTTTTGTAAATTAGTCTTGAGTGTTTAAAACTATAATGAAAAGTGTTTCATATTTCTATTACCCTCACAAGATCTCTTAATATTTTGTTATTCCCTCAGCATCATAATAACATTAAAATGAAAATAGTAATAATGGCCATTTAAGGCACTTTGAAACCATTCTCTCTAATCTAATCTCCACATACCTGCGAGGCAAATATTCTTATGCCCATTTTACAGTCCAGGAAGCTAAAATTGGATGGCTTGAATATGTGCCTTTTTCAAAAATCAATTCAAAGCAGAAGGAAGTAGTATTCAAATGTTAGTATCTAGGACTGCAAATCAAGAGCTGTTCTGTTTTTAACCATGGAGCTTAATTCACTAAGGCATTTGAGACCAAAACCCTGTGAGTGAATAGAGGAGGGTAGTGATGTTAGAAGACTCAGGAAGCTTCGGGGAACAGAATATGGGCAGACATCACTAGTGGACCACAGACCTCCAGGCAGGGCACTTAGAGACAGCACAGAGGTTGGCCATGTCACGTCTCAGTGCCTGATAGGGACACAGGACAAACCCAGACCCCATGCAGGGCTAAAACTGTGGTTCTCAGCTAGGCTACAAAACAGACTCACTTTGGGAACTTTTAAACAGCATGGCTTCCTGCTGTGATCTTGTCCCAGGGCATCTCTGTGAAAGAAAAGCGCCTCCCTGACTTCTTGCTGGCATGGGCACTCTTAGTAGTAAGAAGGAGTGGGAGTAGGTCTCAGAGAGACCACAGAATTAGCACCACTGTGTACTTCTCCACTGGGTGCCGCCAGCCAGAGGACTGCAGCCACACAAACAGCTTTTCAGTGCAAGGAAGCCATGGCCAGAATCTGGAGCTGTGGCTCTAGCCTGGGCTCCCCTGCATGGCACCATCATGAGAGCTAGGCCCCACCTAAGCTTTCACAGTCCTCAGACTTCAGACCCTACCTGGTCCAGCTCAGAGGCATCATCAGGATCAAACTGGATAACAAAGTCATTGCAGGTGAAGGATTGCTTCCCGCTTTGCTAGGGGAAAGATGCAGATGGCAGACAAAGGCCTGCCTGCTGAGGCTGACTATGGAGAAGTAGCAGTCACCCTGCATGTTGCCTCTTTCTGAGTTAGCTGAGATGGGGGGGGATGCCGAGGCCTGTCCACTGTGCACTGTTCTTTCTAGAAAGACTCGCTGAAAGACATAACGATTGCTCTATGCACATGGGTGAGGTCTGCCTGTGCGTTGGCTCAGGTGTAAAGTTAAGTTGAAGAGGAAGATGCTAATAGACATGCCTAGAGTACTTCCTGACATAGCCAGAGCAGGTGTACATATAAGGCAATTATATGTGTGGAAATACCCACATGTGGGTACATACTATATTTATAACAATATTATTTGTAGGTATAATCTTGTGCCTACACTCTATTATTTATGTTATTAAATAGTATATGATTATTGTTATCTAGATCACATTACAAAACTATACTTATTATGTGACTTATTATATACAATTTAATATATCACTTTTATTAATTTACTTAGTTATTGAATACATTTAACTTAATTAAGTGTAAGTAAATCTTCCCCCTGTCAGCAATGCAAGGCAAATTTTATACACAGATGTAACATGAATCTTAAAAAGTCTTTATTAATAAAATCAAACCTGAGGCCAGTTTTGGGGGTGAAGCTGGAAGATCAGAGA
The DNA here is from genome assembly GCA_902168425.1 of Peromyscus attwateri. Taxonomy (NCBI): domain Eukaryota; kingdom Metazoa; phylum Chordata; class Mammalia; order Rodentia; family Cricetidae; genus Peromyscus; species Peromyscus attwateri. Next base: position 7,005 of record CABHPP010146736.1, on the reverse strand, counting down.
GACAGAACAAGCCACAGCTAACCTCACCTTGCCAATTCCTCAGCTGGTCCTGTTTCCTCAGACTGGAAGCTTCTGTGTCCTCATCCCAATGGCTCTCAGCTGAACTGCTGCTCGAAAGCCTGAATGCTTAACCAGCCAAAAGCTTAACCAGGCCAAATGCTTCTAGTTTCTGGTCCTCATGCCTTATATACCTTTCCGCTTTCTACCACCACTTCCTGGGATTAAAGGCTCACTTTCTGGGATTAAAGGCGTGAGTCACCATACTTGGCTGTAACCTAGAACACATGGATTTCTGCCTCTGGAATGCTAGGTTTAAAGGTGTGAGTGCCACCATTTTCTAGCCTTTGTATCTAGTGGCTGTTCTGTCTCTGACCCCAGATAAGTTTATTAGGGTGCACAATATTTTGGGGAACACAATACCACCACACACAAACCCTGACATAAAGTGACTGGAACTGAGATTTGGAAAATGATCTATAGGAATGGCTGAAACTGTTTCTTTGTTTCTAAATGGCACCAACAGTATTCACAGTGGGCACAGGAAAGAATAACTGCAGTTTGCATTTGATAAGAACTGGCATATTTCCAGGCACTGTGCTGGTGTGCTGTGTAAAGTTATGTTTACTTCTTACAACAATCAGGCAAGGCACATTTTGTCAGCTTCGCTTTACAGATGGTGAGCCAGAATCCAGGAGGAGATAAGGAAATGTTGCCCAGGCCACGGAGAGCTCCTGGACTCCAGAACCCAAGCGGGGGACATGCAACCTCTTATAATTATATCTTCCCTATGGTGACCACTGTTTGTGGGGTGGGTATAATAGATGCAGAAACACATGGGTCCATCCCTATTGGCTTTGTACAAAGAAAGCCTTGCCTTCAGGAAAGCCTTTTCTAACTCAGTCTTCCTCTCTCACAAGAACACAATGATCTACAAAATGTAGACACTTATTCAACAAGTTTTCATTATCTGTTAAGCACAGTTCTAAGTACAGGGTCCATTATGCTTTATAAAATTTATACTTAAAGTCCACGACAGAACAAACAAACATGTCTTGTCAATGAACACAAAAGCACAAAACTGTAAGTATCATAGAGGAAAATGTGAATGTTAAGAAGATACTAGAACAAAATGGCCTGAATTAAACAAGTGGTTGGGGGAGAGCTGGAGTCATCAGCAAAGACTCCATTAAAACTGATCCCAGAAGGAAAACTCACATCAGTAGAGCAAGGTCTTGAGTATTTTAGGGAGAGGAAAGAACAAATGTCAGATCTCTAGGATATGATACCATACACTTGAAACATTCTATAAAAAATACTAAACTTGAAAACCTATTCATCTACATGTTGTATTTATTCTAATGGAGGTGTCAGGACAGAGCAGACATTGTGTTGTGTAACAGCAGCACGCGGATAGATGTAAGAGACTCTGGCCATGAAACAGTTCAGTTACAAAGGCAAGCAGTATGATAAAGAATGCCTTGGGAGGAAGAGAGAAACTCAGGCATCATAAAGGAATTGTTATCTTAGTTAGGTACTGAAGGATGACGGGTGGGTTCCAGGGCACAGAGACAGGACTGTTATTTCACAGGCAGAGGGAAGAGTGTGTGGAAAGGCGCAGGATGAGAGTGACGGAGCCCCAGAGACACACACGAGCAAGGAGGCTGTGGTTAGGCTATGGACAGACTGACTGAAGCTGAGCATATAAATCCTGCTAAAACCTTTGCTGCTGGTGTCTGCTGGTCCAAGGGACAATTTGGACAGAAACAAGGAATATATAATAACTTTGGTGAGCATATGGAGTTTGTTATATAGGGTAGTAATAAGTAGAACATGACGAGACTTTTGTAATACTTCAAATAACAGAAGATGAGATTGTCAGCTGAGTCCATGGTGGGGGGGTTGAAGATGAATGACCAGGTTCTAGATGTCATTTGAAGTATCTAAAGCAGGTTGCCATGAAGCAGGGACAGAGATTGGGTATATATTTCATGGCAGCCTGGAGCCCAATGATATTTTGGAAGCCTACCTGTTCCCCAGGATACTTGATTGCAGTCTGTTAAACACTGTCTTCCTACAAATAATATTAACACATAAATAGTTCAGGGCCACTGCAGATGTTCATTGAGCAGTCTGCAATCCTGTATGAATGCCCTGTTGTCTCTCCCCTTATCAGTTTTTTTTTCCTTATCATTGCCAGAAGTAACTTAAAGGACATGGGATTTATTTTGGCTCAAGCAAGTGTATCTAATGGGCCACATGTGCCCCAGGGTAGCTGTGAGTGCCGCCCAACCCAAAATCATAAACATACTTAAAACATGAGAATTTTTTAATGATGTTTCTGTAACTTGACTACACAGTTCTTCGGGGGAACTTTGTAGATGACAACATTTTTGTCAGAATGTCAACAGATTGGAATTGCCTGAAAGGTACAATCCATCATGAAGGGGATGACAAAGTGGCTGGGACAGCTTGGTCCATGATGGGGACAGCTTGGTCCATGGTGGTGGATGGAAAGAAGAGACCTCATGCTGGAAATATTGGTGGGCTTTAGCCTATGAAACTAATCTTGATGATCTATATCTGCCTACCAGGATTTATGTCCCAAAGTTTATACCACCTCCTCAAATAGTGCCATCATCCCAAGACCAAGTGTTCAAACACATGTGCCTATTGGAAAATTTTCACATTCAAACCATAACCCTCAGAGTCAGTGAAAATAAACCAGAGCCCTGGTCTACCATTAGGGAAGACCAAAAGCATCTATAGGTAGGACTTGAAAATGTTCTATTTGTAATCTCTTAGTAATAGTTCACTGGTCTGCCATTTTCTTTGTGCAACCTGGGCATTTCCAGTTAAGATTTTTATTCATTTATTTGTGTCTCTTTGATTATTTATCAACACTAGCATGATGTATAGACTCACTTGTCACAGATTTTTATTGACATTGAACATGGATCTGTTCTCTAAATGTGAAGAAGCATTTGAAATTATTCCCAAGTGATCTTTGTATTATCTTCAAAACATTATCATGGGAGCAATGCTAGAACTTCATGATGTTACTAAGATCAATTCAGATTAAAAATTTTATTAAAACCCCTTTGGCAAGCAACATGCATGGGCTTGGAGCAACAAGGATGGCTAAGATAGGCTCAGACTGCCAATGGTTTGCAGCAAGCTGGAGAAGCTACCTTGTGTAAGATAGAGAAGTTGTTCACTGTAGAAAGGGCTGTGAGGGACCATGCCCAAAGAAGGATGCAAAACAAGGAAAACCAAAGACCAAGGGTTTATGGATATATGGCATTTGGAAAATTAATAATATTAAACCAAGAGAAAACACAATATAAACCTATATAATCTGGGATAACTTACTGAACTCTCTCTATGCCTCAGTTCTTCATTTTATTCTAGTTATTTCATAATTTTCAGCAGCCCATAAGACCATTCATGTGTAGAGCCATTTAAACAAGTAGTTAGACACTAATGTTGGCTACCAAGAGCTTCATCACTGAGACCCAAAGGGACTTTCTTCCTTCCAAATCACTTCACTTCCTGTCTTATTGAGTATCTATATGTCTGTAATGGAGTTTATCATTCTTCCTTTGGGAAAATGACAGAATCCTCCTGAGTTACTGGGGATGATGGATAGTGCAGCCTGGAAGAGTGGGGATGTCTGGTTTGCCTTGGCCATCCTCTCCAGGCAGCTAGTTCCTAATGAATGACATTGACTAGACACTGGAGAATGCAAGATCACCCTGTTACCACCCAGTCTTCTGAGTCCCATTTTCCCTGCTCTACTTAAACTAGCACAAGAAACACCATGGCAGTAAAAATGGCACCTTTATGGTGGGTGCTGTGCTGGGAGTTCCAGTCCATGGTATCATGGTTTGTAACTTATTAAGTCACTACACATGGATACAACTGTGCTTGCCCAGGCTGTGTCTGTATTCCTTCCAGAAAGACTCCAGGGTCTTCATAAAGAGGCCCGAAGATGGCCTAGCACTTCTGGCTAAAGCAGATATTATTTTTGAGAATATTTGGAAGCTGCACCGAAGTTGTTGCTTTATAGGAATGAGAAAACATGTATTGACATTTCTATGCCCAGACCTATTTTTTTAACAAGCTAGAAAATACTGAAAAACAGGTAGAGCCATTTTCTCCAGAGTATACAGTACAGTTGGAAAGTGCACTGTTTTTTTTTTCTGTGTGTTATTTGGTAAAATATGTGCACTGAAATTTCAAGGCAATTCCTAATGCAGAAATAACCCCCAATATGGCAGATTTATAAGCTAAGCAATTTTTATTTATTTGCTAATGTGGATTCCCTCAAGAGCTCAAATGTTCTGCTGGTTACTTATGGCTTCTCCTTGAAAAGTCTCACCTGTGAGGTCTCAGCAGTGTGAAACTGCAGGCTGTGGCATTGTCAGAACTCAACATTGGCCATAATTCTCTTCAGGCAATGACTTGGGTGGTTTGGAACCTACCAGCACTTCAGCTGTTTGGTTGATAATTAATAATTCATAATTAAAGTGGCAATACAAATAAATCAACAGGACTGTAGGCTTGGTGCCCTGTCTCTCTGGAGTCTTTCATTCAATTCTGATGATTTGAAAGGAATAAAAAATCGGGAAGGAAGCCGGAAGCTTGCATTCCAAGCTTTGCCTCCCTTAGCAATGGAATTCTGTTCAGACTGTGCTCTGAATCCTCCTCTCAGGGAGGAGTTCAGCACATGCCCTTGACATTCTCCAAATTCAAGATACAGGGGTTCCACCATTCCTCATGCACTTGGTCCCTAGGGAAAGAGACAGGGTGCTATGGTAGCTGCAATGCAGCATGGTTTGTCATCTTCTTGAGGCAGGCTTGCATGAGGTGACATGGGAAAATGCTTCAGTATTGGGGACATGGGAAAGGGGAACAACAGAAGGAAGGTGGCATCTGAGCGGTTCTCTAAAGACAAGCGAAGCCCTTACAAGTAAAAGATGAAGAAGGGGGAAGAACAGCAAAGTCTTCTGGGTACCTGGGTCCTGACAGAATCCAAGGGCATGGGGGTCTGCAGTGTGCTCTGTGAGTGGCAGCTGTCTATAGATAAGGTGCTGTAGTCAGTCGACAAAGGCCCTGTTTACACAGGGGAACTTGTGTGTTACACCTGGGACACCATAGAGAGCTGCAAGAGTCAGTAGAAGAGCAGACTGATTACCTTATTACTTCAAAGGGTCACGCTGTCTACATGGAGGGGTAGATGTGATGGATGTGAAGATGCTAAAGAACCAATTACAAAGTTGCAGGTGAGAATCTACTGTAGTTCTCTATTGAGAATTAGTGAGAAAGCCAAGCAGAAATGCTGATGAGAAAAGTTGAGGTGAAATCTAGGTATTTTCTTATCCTGAGGTTTTAGTGAAGTTGGTAATTAAAGTCACAAGTTCAACCAAGGTAGGTAGTAAGATGAGGAATCATATTATGCTTGAAGTACCTAGGATCTGTGGACCTTGTCCCAGTATTAAAGAAGAAAACAATTGTGCAATGTTATTGTCAGTTTTTTTGTAATCAGCAGCAGCATTGTTGCTGCCATAGCAACCAATACTTCTGAGTGCTTATTTTACGTCAAACACTCTGATAAGACAGCACTTAAAATCATCCAGCAAAGAGGTTAGCGCCTCCCAGTTAACAGGTGAGGCACCAAAGTTCAAACAGTAGAGAGCAAATTACGAATTAAGATCACACAGTAGGTGAGAAACTGCACTCCAGAGCCCTGGCTCTAACTGATGGAATACCATAGCACCAAAAATAATTCATTTCATGGTACAAATATGTCCTGGCTTACTGTGGGTCTTAAAATTATCCAGTGTTTGAAACAATGCAAAAGTGTTTCTCATGTCATAGAAATCTTGATCTAAATTTTGATTTGAGGTCTTCCCAAGGCTGGTGTTATGTGGTATACAACTCTTTCATTGTCTGGGCAGTGGCAGTGAACCATAGCTCCAGTTAAAACACACAGTCCAGAAGGAAAGGAAATCACCAATCTTCCATGTTGTATGGGATTCCTGAGCTATGATGGTCAGTAGTTTTGTACAATTAATGTATTTTGAACTTAATGATATTTTCAACTTAGAATATGTTTATTGGTCATAACCCCAACACAAACCAAGGAGCATCCATACAATGAAATGTTACAACAGTAATGGAGAGTTCAATGCTTTCTTTGTTGGTCTCAAGGAGAATACAATTAACAGTAATCAAGAGATCAAGACAGAGAGTTTTAAAGGATAGGCAAGAATTTGGAGATTAGGATATGAGAAGAGTATAAAGATGGAATGGTAATAATGGGACAAAGGGGTTAAATGGAATGAAGAAAAGAAAACAGGGTAGAAGTGAGAAGTATAGGGATGGATAATTAACACTCAAGATGTTTGAAAATACCATATAGAGCCCTACTACTATAGGAGTTTTCCAAAATCTATACATATATCTGGGAGCCCACAAAAGCTTCCTAGTGAGATCTGAGCTTCCTTTACACAGCAGGGCTGCATTAGGGGATGGCTTGACCACATGCATGGTCACCAGGTGTCTGGGATGATCTGCTCTTGGCTGTGCTGGGGGGAGGCCTTTTGCTCCACCCTTTGGCATTTGTTTCAAAGCCCTTTAGTAGAGACAGAAGGGGCTGGTGGGTTTTGACCCAGGCCCTCCCGAAATATCTTGTGTTTCTAACTGTCTCCTCTATACTTCTATCCACATATTTCTCACTTCTCCCGACTCAAGAGTACCCTGAGGGAAAAAGAGGGAGCTGGTCTCCCTCACACGTACATATAGAGAAGAAGTTTAAATGGAATTATCCTGTAATGGCAGGACAATGCCTCTCTCAGGCACCATAGGCTGCCAAATAAAAAGCCAAGTACCAGGTACAGGTTACCTCTTTTTGAGTAGTTTATCACTGGGGTCACAGACCCCTCTCTCCATAAAAAGGCCTACAGGCTATTGCCATTGCTCTTGGTTGTCCTCTGGAACTGTATT
>CABHPP010146735.1:16106-31643 GCA_902168425.1 Peromyscus attwateri | reverse complement strand
TATATATATATATATATATATATATATATATATATATATATATATAAAACTGTCCTGACAGAAATTTTCTGCAGGAGGAGGTGATAGAGTTACTTTCTGGCTTTATAATTTGCCTTGGGATGCCCCACATGGTCTATGCAGAGAGTTGCTTCAAAACCTTAAAAAGACACAGGAAGCCCCAGGAATAGGAAGATCAAAACAGGAACAGTCCCTTTGTACTCAGAAGCAACCATGAAAATGCCTATTACTAATTTAATAACAGCCCAAGTACGTAAGTAAAATATTTGACACCCCACTTGAATATAGAGCTTCCTTTGCTTGAATACGTTTTTTTTTTTTTTTTTCCTTTCTTTCTTTTTGTTTTGGCTTGGTTTGGTTTTTTGAGACAAGGTTTCTCTGTGTAGTTTTGGTGCCTGTCCTGGTTCTCGCTCTGTAGATGACGCTGGCCTTAAACTCACAGAGGTCCGCCTGGCTCTTCCTCCTGAGTGCTGGGATTAAAAGCGTGTGCCACCAGTGCCCGGCACTGGATATGTTTCTTAATGGAAAGACAGAAAGGGAAGAAAGGAGAGCGTGAGGGAGGAAAGGAAAACAGAGAAAGAGGGAGAAATTGCATAGAAACTTTCCAAGCTGGCGAGGTACCAGTGCAACAGGTGGGGATGGTTCCTGGGGATCTGGACAAGCTCAGGGCATTGAGGGGAACCATGTGTGGTGGGTTTCATGCCTATAATCCCAGCCTCAGGGAGGCTGAGACAGAAGGATTAGGTGGTGTATTGGAGGCTAACCTGGGCTACACAGTCAGAATCTGTCTCACAAATGTCCCCAGAATCGAGGGACGGGAGGACTGAAGGAAGAACAGACTTGTAGCCATCTGAACATGGGTCCTTTCTGCGACTCAGAGTTTCAGTTGAGAGGATGCCAGTTCCAATGTGCTTGTACAGTAGAATCTTCCTTTTTCTCTCTTGATCTCAACAGTGGTGCGCTAGAGATTTGGTTCCTAACTAAAATGAAGCTGAGCTTGCATTTTTCTACCTGTCTGGCCATTGAGTTGATGGGATTTTATATATTCACATGTGTGAGCATGTGTGTTTACATATATGTACATGTATACACACACACACACACACATATATATAATACACACACACACACACACACACACATATATATATATATATTTATTACCAAAAGTCACTGGTTATTAACCATATCTTATTCAATAGCAGCTCTATTTTAAGATTAACAGAAACCAAAATAACATCGGGCATTATTTTCCTCTGTATCAAAATTGTACAAGGGTTTGATTTAATTTGAGAACCTGTACACGAGGAGTACTTAGCAAAGCCTTTCTAATTTGGATTGATAGGTGCCATTTTCAGTGTAGACTTTTAGCTAAATATGGGTAGAAATTTGGATTATTTACCTACCATTCGCTAAAAATACAAACATATGCATTCATGCAGGAATACTTGAGTAACTACAAACAAATATTTATGAGCTAATGACAAATTATTGAATTCTAATGAGGAAACTCCAGTGAAGATTGAGTTTACCATCAAAATAGATTAGTACGTCGATTTCCAGTTCTTTCAAATTTTACCATCAAATCTAGTTTAGTTTTGATTTTTTTTTTTTTTTGTCGAAGAAGAAATGAGAAAGGGAGATTTAGACAATGTAAGTTACTTTTCTAAAATTCCTCAAAATGTACCAGGAGTGAGGGGTGACTGCTTCATCAAGAACCAGGGCCCATGATGGTCTTGAACTCCTGTCCCCACAGGTGCTTGGTGAAGCTCATGGGTCAGGCTGTGTGGTATTTTCCAGGTTCTATTCCACATTCACCATCTTGTTATGTGTTTATTCCTGTTAGTTCAGCTCAGAGTTAACACCTAGAATTCCGTGATTCCTCATGACAGTCCGCATTTCCTTCTCACTTCTAATTGCGTTTCTCTCCTTGTCTTCACAAATGCATTTAAAAATCTAAAACTTCCAAGTTGTTTTAGATCAATGTCATCACACCGGTGCCCCCACGGAATGCTAACATCTCTAGCCAGGTCTCTCTTGCTTCTCCCAGAGAGCCACAGGCAAATACATTTGATCTCAAACTGTCATAAAATATCAATGTCCACTTTGTCTCTGTCATTTCTGAAGAGCAAGTTTACTTAGTGGAGTATCTCTAAGACAAAGAACTGTATGTTTATACTTAAAAATAAAAGTGTTTTCTAGTTCTCAAGTCCCTGAATATATTTCCTTCCTCTCCATTTCCTTCTTCTCCTCTCTTTCAATTGAAGCCATTACCTTACTTTCCAACATCTGCAATGCAGAAGGGTAAATCAAGAGTTGAATATAGAAGTAAATTTTACTTGCAGAAATACACAGGAAACCTTAAAATACTTTTAAAATTATATCTTTCCATTATTAAATTGATGACGACCTGAGCTAGTGGAAAAATGTTCGAGTTCTACAGGATGATGTGAAAGGTTCCTAAGACATACCTCCAATGTCCATTTGGATTTAGGTATTATCTCGATTTTTACACTGGATTGAATTTTATTTTATGGCTCAGCCTCATGTCCAAGCCTCCACCCCAGCAGCATGCAGATCAGTGGATTCTCAAAAGACAAAACCTCCTCTAAGACTGTAGAGAGAACAATAGGAATGAGAAGTGTGAAGCATGCATAAAGCCAATTTTCTGAGGCCGCATCTGGGCAGACTCCAAGCTCATTCCAGAGGTCTGAACTGATCTAGTCTGCATCTGATCGGGAATGGAGCCCCTGAGTGCCACCTGCAGCTGAGGCATGCATTTCCAGAGGATCAGCGAAGACAGAGGGCTTTGTATTTATGTCTGACGGTCTGATGAGCTGATAAATGCATTTCCAGGCCATGAGTACATTCCCTTTGAAGTCAGGAGGGAACATTGTTAGCTTTTTTTTTTTTTTTTTAACATATATATATATATATATATGTGTATATATATATATATATATATATATATCTTTGTAAATAATTTCTCTGCATCACGATATGAACTAAGACGAAGAGGTCAGATAGAAGGTATGTTTTCCTTTGAAATGAACACTAGAGCAAGTGAATTTCTTTCCATTCCTTGGAAGCAGAGCGGTCAGTTTCCTGACAGCATATTGCAGAGAGACACTGCTGCCTGTCTGTTTTTCTCCTTTGGTCAGCTGACAGCCTAGCTGGGGTTGCCACCACCATGCTGCACTCAGAGCGGAGCTGGGAACATGGGGTAAGTGGAACCCCGGAGGCTGAAGAAAGCTGGGCATGCTGCCTTGTAACCATTTCGGAGCTTCAGCACCCTGGTGACAGCTTTCAGGCGACACACGGGAGGACCCAGGCACGCAATCTGCCTGAAGCTGTGTTTTGTCTTGGCTGTGCATTCTTCTTCACAAGGACTGGCCCATAAATCAGAGGCCCAAGTCTGTCGAAGTCAGACTCTGGGAGGCCTGGACAATTGTCTGCATTGGGCCTCTGCGCCAGGTGATTAGGAGCCTTGCAGGGAGGGGCTCAAGGTCTGAATTATATAACAGCCGTTAATTAGGCAGCCCAAACTCGAGTAGGGAAATAATGAATGGAATTAATTTATAATGTATAGCAGGCAGTCTGCCCAATCGCTTTGAACAAGGAGCGTAATTAAAAGCCTGCATATTCTCTACTAACTCCATGCAGATTTCTTTTCTATCAATTTCTGTAACTCTTATTGAACCTAAGTGCCATATATGTCTTTTCTTTGACAAAATCTGCTGGGTACATTATGCTCACTGATACACAAGATTTGGAAGATGCACAGGCACAGCCTTTAGTTTAAAAACCCTTAAAAATTCACCTTTTGAGTGTTTTTATGAAGTGGTTTCTCTTTTCTCTGGAAGCCTTGTAGTAACACAGAAGGTACCTTGCAGGGTGATACTGTGTGAATTGAGATTTTTTCTCTTCCAAAGTGCCATTATCTTTATTGAAAACACAGAATGTGGTGAATGTAGAAAATAATATTTTATATACATACATATATATATATATATATATATATATATATATATATATAAAGACGTTTATTCCTTGCCTTCTTGCTTAGGGTGGATATTAAAACATACACAACTTAGATCCAAGAGGTCAAGCAGTGTGGAGCATTTGCACCAAGCCAGCTCATTTTGCGGAGGGAGGAGATGACCAGGCTGCTAGTGTTTTGGTGTGTTTATAAACTCAAACAATAGGTTACAATATAATGTCCCTAGCAGGAAATCACTGTTATTTTCAGTGACTGAGTATTTAATAAAATTCAAAGTGAATAAAGTTACACAACCTGGGATAGTGCAATGATCTTTTGGATGGTGTGTGGATGGCTACCACGTACAATCCACCTTTTACACAATGAAATTATAATTCATCTTTGTAATGGTCTGTATAGACTCTCTTAGTAGAATTTTCCACAACCCCTTTCTTATCCCGAATCGCCGTTTATGGGAAGTCCGTGTGTTTGCTGAGGCGGTTATTAATCAGAGAGGAAGAAAATGGCAAGCTCACTTCTCTCTTCGCCACCATCACCTGCACCTTTTGGCAGTCAATTCATGTGATAAATCCCTTGCCTTGAATACCTGGAGAACCCTTCCGCTGCTCTCCCCCCTCAGTTTGGTAGGATATCTTCTCAAATCAAAGTCCATGGATGATGGGGATTGGCTGATCTGTTTTATTTTACTTCTGGCCTCTCTGCCCTCACTCTACTTCATTTGCAGGATGTCCTTACCATTAGCAGAGCATGCCAGTCAGAGGTCACCCTCAGTGCTGTGGCACATGCCATCTTTTATGTCTAGAATGCCGGGCCATTAGCTAGATTAGCTTTTCACACTTCAGTCATGTCTCTGGCTCAAAGTGACCCTTGGTGACTTGTCTCGCTGTTCCATAGGAAACAGCATCCTCGTTCTTTAAGTCCATGTGTTGACTCTGCTCTACTCTGCTCAATTGCATATATCACCACAGGCCATTATCCGAGATACTAAGTCAGTCAGTCGTCAGTAAATTATGCACAGCTCCTTATATACGCACACATATATCAAGCATTTCCCCCCTACGATCTTGGCACATGACTAAACACAAACCAGTAAGAGAGAGAGAAGTAAAACACGCAGTCTGCCAGGCAACATCAGGGACTAAGGATTTCAAATAACAGTGCAGAGAAGGGACTATGAACTGAAATGAGGGAGCCGGTAATACCAAAGCAGGCGGGTTTTCAGTATGAACTTGACACACAGAAGGAGCTCACCCTGACATATCCATGGGAAGGAAAGGTGAGGGTACACACTGAGAGGTGGGGACTGGGGAAGGCTGGGGTCATCCCTCTGTCAGTTGACTGTGTGTCCTGTTGGAAGGGAGCCTTTATCTTAATAGGGGCTTTACTTTTGTGATTGAATACTGAATGTCCAGTCTGTACCAGAAATTTCTGAGCAAGCGTGGTTGAGTAGATTAAATAAGCTAATTATTTTTAATTTACCAAGGAGGAAATAGACGAACAGCAGTTAAGTTACTAGCTGCAAATAACCAGGTCCTGAGAGGACGCTTAAAATAGAACCACCAGCAAGTCTACCTCTGCTGCCCATGGTCTAACTACTGCTGTCTGCAGTACTAAAAGCTCTAGGTCTCTCTGCAAGCAGGAATCTGTGGTTTACAGACTAAAGAGGAGACAGAAACTGTTCTGAATGATATGTTTTTATTCTCGGTCTTAAATTTAAATGTATAGAGAGGATAACAAGGTTGCCAAGGTCAGGTTCAGAGCTGTCTTTAAATCAAAGGCTGCTGCGATCATGGTTGCAGAGACTCCTGCTAGAAAACCATCTTGCTCTGCTCCCTTCGTTTGTGACTATGTGGCGTTGGATAACTTCTTTTCTCCCATGACTCAGTTTCCTGAGTTAGCTGACACATAGAAATATATGATGAGATACTCTAAATATTTCCCTGTTTTCCTATCTTTTCCGTAATGTTCACATAGTTTGTTGCTGTATTACTGTAAATACTAACTCCTTGAAGAAAATGCTCAAAGGTGGGTTTTGTTTTTGAATGATTTGAGCAATTTTGAGCCACTAAAGAGATGAATAGAAATGATCGGCAGTGAAAATAGAAGCAAGCTAAGGAGAGTGACTTGTTCGCAGAAGGGCAGAACCACATATTGTTAGGAAAACTTGAGGCTGGATACAGACAGTGCAGAGACGGGAAGTAATTTGGAACCACTAAGCTTGGGTTCAAAATATGCAATGTTTTCACAGCTAGGTAGGTAGTTGGGGCTCTAGTCTATGGGCAACAGAATGCACAGACAGTTTCAACCGTTACCAGTGCTGGGCATATTTTTTAACTTTCTACAGCTACATGATAGCTTATGGCAGGAATTAATCTGTTTTTCATTCTATGATGTTTCCTTTGACAAGAAGTTTTACAAGGCAAGGTGGACAAGGAACAGAGAATGCTTTGAAGAGCTACTGGAATAAATTTCAAAGATGTAAGAATAACATTGGCGGAACCTTCCTTCCTCCCCTCTCCTTTCTGTCCGGCACTGAAACACTATAGCCATCACAGCATGTGGCCCGTTTTTCATTTAGCTGGCCACAGACAGAGGGGAAGATAAATTCAGCAACGTACTGTCAAAATGACAGGAGAGGAAAGACAATGTGGAAGTTAAAGGACCGAGATCAGGTTTATAGAAAAGTATCCATATGTGAAGTTGTCAGTTACAGATGAGAACTGGAAGGGCTTCTAAATCACCGGTTCCCTGATCAAGCAAGACATTAAGGAATGATAAGGAGCATGTATGAAAGCCTTCTCTGAACACACAGGGAACTGCTTTTTCCTTTCCACTTTCTGCTCTCTCCTCCTCCTCCTCTTCCTCCTCATTCTTATTCATGCTTTGCAGCAGCCATCTGGGTGGAAATCCCACAAAGCTTCCTTTAGAGCACGTCTCTGTGGTCATCGTACAGCCTGGCACTCTTTGTTGATTCTCATGCGGGGTGACCCATGCATGCCCTTCACTGTGAGCAGAGGACAACAGTTCTCTACGGTATACACAGTCAGTAGCATGCTAGGGTATTTACAAGAGAACGTCATTAAAAACAGTAGAGTTTCCATTAATTACCTGCAAAATGCCTTCCATTTTACTAGGGATATGATTCTTAATGGGTAAGGTTTTTGTTTTGTTTTGTCTTGATTTTTCAATATAAAAATACAGCACATTTCATATCCAGAGAATAACAGCAATTTGGTCTCAGTTTTTCTCTTTTAAATAAAATTTAAAAAAGGTTTTCTAATGGTGGGCCAAGTATTTCCATGGTGGCTTTTGGGGTTTGTATATTTGTTTTCCCAGAATTAGTGGTCTCTCAAACATCGATTTGCAAAAAGCCAGCCACTGACCACTGACTTGATCATTTGTTTGGGTGAAGACACTCTTCTAAATTCCATTTGTTTTAAAGTTTGTGAAGCATATCTTCTTTATATTAATATGCTTCTTTAATGAGATTTCTGGATTTTGACATCTAGAAAGTTGTGGCTACTTCAAAATTTAACCTTTATATTAATGCATACTAAATTCATCAAGTTAGTGAGATATAAATATAAATAAATTGAGTCAAAATAACTAAGCATGGAGATGTATGACTGTAACCCCACATTTGGGAGGGTGGAGCTGAGGCAAGAGGATCATGACTTTGAGGGTAATCTGGGTTACATAATAAAACTCTATACCCTAACACTTAAAAAAAAAGTCTAAGGCATACCAAGTTCCCACCACAGAGATAAATTCTAGAAAAAACTACACTGTCCATACAGTAAATTCTGAAATTGAATTTATTGTAACATTACAGTAGTTATTTATAAAAAAACACAAAGGAATCAATATACTAATGCTTCAGTTCAAAAAGTTACATATGTTAAAATATGGCCAAAAAAAATCTACCTTATAGTAACACGTACATACTTAACAACGTGGCTTAAGTGGTCAGTTCTCTAGAAACGAGTTGGCATGTCAATTACAAGCTTGACTTTTCTTCCCTTCAAGCTGTTACACTTTTTGAAAGATGACAGATACAGAATCCCCACCATCTCCTCATTTTCTTAATCTTTCCTCCCCCTTTTTAATCCTTTAACTGAAGCCTTCTATTACTCACCTACCCTCATAGTGTTATAGAATGACACATCTTAAGTAACTTCAAATTGATTTTTAATAAAAAATAATAACTTTGGTCTTATTTTGTGTATGTTTTTATAAAGCAATTATTTAAAAATGAAAGAAGCATATTAATATAAAAGAAGATATGCTTCACAAACTTTAAAACAAATGGAATTTAGAAGAGTATCTTCACCCAAACAAATGATCAAGTCAGTGGTCAGTGGCTGGCTTTTTGCAAATCGATGTTTGAAAGACCACTAATTCTGGGAAAACAAATACACAAACCCCAAAAGCCACCATGGAAATACTTGGCCCACCATTAGAAAACCTTTTTTAAATTTTATTTAAAAGAGAAAAACTGAGACCAAATTGCTGTTCTTCCCTGGAAATGAAATTGTGCTGTACTAATATTTCAAAATGTTTGTATGTTTGATAGTTATACCAAAACTATTTTGTTTGAAATATTTTAGCACTGTGACCATTTTTTTTAGCAAATAAAATAACCTTTCCTTTATCTTATCATGGGTTGTTATTATTATTATTACCACCATATATTTTAGCCTTCAGTTATTAATAAGCCGGATTCTCTCTTGTGCTCATGAATTAAAATGTGGAGGAAGTGAAATCAATTGAAGAAGAGCGTAGCTGACCTGGGACTCCTGGTCAGGCAGAGACCATGGTAGTCTCAGTGACTGCTTGTTACATTTCAGGATTCCTGAAGATTTCCTATGTGGAACTCTCTGGGTGGAACCCGGCAGTTGTAGATGTAACAAGGACCTTTGTCACACAGGGCATGTAGTGAGAGGTAAAGTGCTTGTAATATCTATTTTCTTTTTTTTTTTTGGTTTTTCGAGACAGGGTTTCTCTGTGTAGCTTTGCACCTTTCCTAGAACTCACTTGGTAGCTCAGGCTGGCCTCGAACTCACAGAGATCCACCTGGCTCTGCCTCCCGAGTGCTGGGATTAAAGGCGTGCGCCACCAACGCCCGACAATATCTATTTTCTTAATAAACCCCTTGGAAGGTAGTGGTCTAGATTTTTTTAAGTACTTCATGAATATTTTATAAATTATTCATCACATAAATTATTTGTTATTAATTAAATCATTTAATACTTTCATCATCTTTTCTCTCTTCTGTGTAGAGAAGACAATTACAATAGAAGAGGTAAAGATGCATTGATGGAATGATTAGGGTTGGGATGTTTTTAGTGACATAGAAGGGCACATTCACTACCATTGTGCCTTTTTTTTTTGCATATGAGAGTGAAAAATGATAGTCCAGTTCTTTATCATGAAACCGGGTTAATCCAAAGGGTAATGAGCAGTTACCTTCTGGGGATTTGGCTCTGTAAGTTAAAACATGAATGGCATTTCTATTCAGGGAAATTCAATAGCAGTTAAATGGAAAATGGTCCTGGTGACAATGATTGAACTTCTTCGTGGACAGGTAACTAGTACCTTGGAAGTATGCTGTTATCTTGAGTTACAAAGATGAGCTTAGGTGCAAATGCTTGGAACCAAGTCTAAAGCATCTATGAAATTCCTACTGTATCAGGCCAAATAGTGAGATTTGTAGCTAGTAGATGATGTTTTAATTCTACAGAAGGGTTTGTGATCTGTATGCCCATACTTAAAGAAATGTCTTCCAACAGTTCTTCTTAAAGGCAATGCAATTAACTTAAATGTTTTGTTCTTAAACCCAACAAATACAAAATGGGAGACTTACTCTCCTGGTAAGATTTGCAGTGAGCTAGGAATGGTAGTGCATGCCTGTGATCCCAGCACTTGGGAGGTGTAGGCTAGAGAATCAGTTCCATAGTGAGTTGGAGGCCAGCTTGGGATACAAGAGCCCAATTCTCAAAACAAACAAACAAACAAACAAACAAACAAACAAGTTAATGGGTTGTGGTGAGGTGGTAGGTGTGGTGGTATATGCCTGTAGTATACAACAGGCTGTATATCAAATTTCTTTTGAGACTGAGTAAAGAGAATTGAGAGTTCAAGGTCAGCCTGAGCATCATAGCAAAACAAAACAAAAGAAGTTTGATATACAACATGTTGTATATTTAACACACTCTGTTTAAGTTACATTCTATTTACATGGCTTTGACCTATCTTTTGAAAACATCATGGTATATTAACTTTAGTAAAATCAGTGGTGGCCATGCATTGCATGGATTATAGGGAAAAGTATAAAGAAAGAACCAACACTCCAAAAGAATACCACACCAATTATTAGCTATGAGATCCCCAAATATGACTTCATCTCTCAGAGATCATCTCTCCTGGGAAGATATGCAGTCAACTACACTGTGATCTACCACAGTGCTTTTGCAAAGATTCACTCACCTTGAAACACACTGTGTTTGAAATGGCTTTGATACCAGAAAGCCATGAATTGGTACTCTGTCTTTGCCCCTGTATAATGGATGCATTTTATGACACTTATCCTTTCAAAGTCTCACTTTCCCCCCCTCTAAGATGGGCAAGGAAGGGTCAAATGAGACTCCTTGATGGCTGGTTTATATATACATCTGTAGACTTACCTACCACGGGCTTATTATCTCACAACTGCAGCAAATATCTTAAAAGTATAAAATACTTTCTAATTACTATTTCGTATAAACGCAGTCCATCATTTGAAGAAGAAATAAGAACTGCCTCTATAAAAAGTACAAGACTGTGTTAGTAGAGAGAATTCTGTTTTATAAGATTGATGTTAAGAACAGCAAAATGGATATTAAATCAACACTTAACTTTTAGTTGATGGGCAAAAAAAGAAACATTCATATCAGAAAATACTTTAAAATTTAAAAACTTAAAAACAATTATCTCCATCCTGCTTTCTACCAATCCTAAGAAAGTATTAAAAAGAAAAAATAATAACATCCAAGGTCACAGATGTCCATACTACTCATACTGATTTACACAAGTTTACAAAAAAAAAACTTTATACCCAAAAAGAACTGGGAAAAAAAAGGTTACACAACTACTTTGGTGGTTTGTTGTTGTTGTTTGTTCCTTAACAGTATTATTCATAACAGACTAAAAATGGCAGAACCTGCTGCTCTCTGCTCATAGATTAGTGACTTGGATGAACAAAGGGTGTATAAATACAATGAAAAGTTATTCTGTCTAGAAAAGGAAGGATACTCTGCCCCCAAATGAATGAAATCTGAGGCCTTGGGATAATTGAAATGAGCCAGTCAAGACAACCAGTGCTATATAATGGTTCACATGATGTAACAGAGCAGTCAGTTTCACAGATACAGAAAGTGCAGTGGCAGTTGACGTGATGCAGTGGGCATCTATTGTTACGGGTATGCAGGTTTATTTTGGAAGAGGGAGAAAATTCTGCAGCTGGATGGTAATTTGAACTGTTCTTTACATGAATGCTTTGTGGCATTCAAATGTATTTTTCATATGAAGTACAAATTCTACCAGTGTTGACCTCATATAATAAAAAGTGAAGCTGGATAAAGCAAGTGACTTAGTAAGGTAAGGCTTTATAAAATTACTCAAGCAGCTACAAATACATACTCACATGCACAAATACATTCCATGTTCTTAGATTTGTAAAGAAAGCCTTGTTGAGTTTCATATTACACTATTCTAAATTGTTTTACTTGTCCCATATGCACCCCAATACTCCTAGTGCGATACCATATGACTTTAATCCCAGCACTAAGGAGGCAGAGGTAGGCGGTTCACGGTGAGTTCTGGGATAGCATAGTTTACATAATGAGTTCTAGGCCAGGAGAGTTTCATGGTGAGATCATGTCTCAGAACAAAACAATATAAGACACTCAGCTAAGCCAACAAGAGACAAGTAGCATTATACAGTAAAGACTAAGCAGGTTGTATTTATATATTGAGGAATATATTTGCATATGTTTTGATATGTATATGTATATATGAGCAATTAAAGAAAAGAGATCAAAGGCCATGAATTTGAGAAAGAGAAGGATATTGGTATAAGGGAGGGGTTGGAGGGAGGAATGATAATAAGGAAAAAGATGAAATAAGTTTACCATGAAATATTTTAGTTTTAAAGCATGAAAAGCAAAAATTCAGATTTAAAAATACACAAATACTATTAAAAGAACACTAGGACTTAAATGACCAAGCAAACAAAAAAGCTAGGTCCTGTAGGGGTTAAAACAAACAAACAAACAAACTAACTAACTAACTAACTAAGAAAAACAACAAGTACAAAAACCAAGCCTAAAACAAAACTTATGTAAAGCTCATCCATCCAAAAACCTTAAGATTCAGAAATTATGGATTTACTACAGATTTTAGGGTATTTCTCACCACGAATGCCACCATACACAGAAGAATAGTGGCATAATGGTTCTTGTCATTGCATAAAGAAGATAATTCAAATGTCAAGAGGAGAAGGAGAACCTAAATTAGGCATGATTACATGGTGGAGTTCTATTCAGCAGTGAAGTTAATACATGTGGGATCCTGACATAGGCAGTCGTGCAGAGGAGTCTCAGCAGTGTCGTTTATAGGTTCATAAACTTGTTGTAAAGCTATTTATTTACAAAATGTTATGTTTTATAAAGCTTAAAAATCAAGCAAATGCATTACACCTCTGTAAGGAGACCCTCGAAGAATCTTAGAAAAACAGTAGAGCCATGGGCAAAACTCACATAGGTGGACTGTAGCCCACTCCATGAGGCCTCGTTCTTATCAGGCCTGGACTGGATGGTCGACATTTCTTTGAAGTTGTCAAGTGCTCATTCTGCACTGGGAATGTGCAGCCTTGATGGGAGGAAGTTCTCAGCAGAAAGAGGGAGAGTTGGGAGGAGGGGGGAAGACATGCCATCCAACGAGACACGCCTCTAGCATCTATATGAATGGATTTATAGGTATTCATCACACTGCATACACTCCTTTGTGTTTACCAAGCAATGGACTTCCAGATGTAATTCTAGCCTGCATCCTAGGGCTGCAAGGAGAGGAGATTAATAGTCTAAAGTTAACCATTGTCCAGCTCTGCAGAATTTCTTCTCTTTGATTTAGGTTTTGAGTATGGCTATTCCATCTTTTCCATAACTTCTAACAAAAGAAAAATGCATTTTAATTAAAAATTACACTGTGTGGCTCTATTTAACCAAAAAATTCTGTAGGAAAATACTTGTCATGATTTCTTGTCAAATGTTAATTCAGTGTGAATATATTTAACCCAATTCAATGGAAAAAATTGAATTGTCTCTATTCTCAATAAATATCTCAGCTATTCCTTACCTTGTGTCTTAGGGAGGTGAAATATGTTGTGAGATCTTAGGCATTTCCAGTTTGATAACTATCTGCACAGTAATTCTTTTTTATTTCTATTTTTCATATAGGTTACAATGTGATTTTCTACATACACGCACACACATGTACACACACACACATAATAAAAGTTGCTCAGAACTTTTGGAAGCTTAGGAATCTGCTTATTTGTAGTGAATGGCTTTTTTTCAAAACTGAGACAAACGTTTTGGCATAAATATTCTCAGATAAAGCTTACTTAAGACAGTTTCAGATTAATTAAAAAACAAAACCTCCCATGAAAGTATTAAAGCCACTTATCTTCTACCTGAGTCTTCAAATGAGCAAGCATATTATGTAAAACCTCATTATTTTGTCATGTGATTTGAACCAACTCTTGAAAATCCATGAAGTCCATGCTACACTATGACGAGTAAAAGCAAAGTTCTCCAACCAGTTACTAAGGCAGCATGTGTTCCTGGGAGAGAGTTTAATTCTCTGAACACCAATGATACAGATGTACAGATACATGTATTATTATGTAAATAACTGGAAGAGGTGGAGGTAAAGGGCTTTTACAGAAAGTGCTGCATCTTGTTTGTGTATCTGTAGGAATACTGAGTGAAATGCTAATTTTCAGAAGAGTTTTATTGTGAAGTCACTGTAATAAACATTATGTTAAAGTACATATTCCAATTAAAACTTGTTTCTCGGGTGACATTTGAAACAGGCCATCTGTACAGAATGCTGTCCCAGAATACAGAGTGTGGTGCCTTTTCTTTATATATAATAGATATTCTAGTATAAGTCAGCTTTACATCCAATGTCTTGTCTTGAGCAAAAACAAAATCTCTGTAATTCTCTATTGAACATACATTTTTAATTTGCATTGTGTGCAAATACAACATACATGTGATAGATATATGGGGATGCAAAAAACGCTAAAATAAAATTATAGGAGGAAAGGAAAAGATCTACAAACTAAGTTAAAATAACATAAACAAATCATATCTTCAATCTATCTTGATTAGTTCAACTATAAATCTAGTTTAAAAGACAATTTTCTCGCTTCTGCTATCAAAAGAGAAAAACAAGGGCAAGCATAGTATATGGATTTTAAAACTGTGACATCTGACTGTCATGTGGTGTTCCATCACATGACGTGGTGTTTTGACTGCATGGCTGCAGAGGGCTATAATTTAAATGCCATTAAAGACAAGTAAACTCTAGCTAGTATGGAGGCAGGAATGCTGTGAAATCTTTTGGTCTGTAGTCACAATGCAGATCAGATTGTTCCTCTGATCTCTGGGTACTGAAGTCTGCTGTCCAGAAGGAAAATGCCTCTGTGCTTCTGTCTTAAACCAAGACAGACTTCATTTGCTATCAGAATCACTTTGTTAACACCACATAAAAAGTAAAGCACATTGCATGGGGCAGGGCTTCGTGTTCTCCCATCCTTATTTTAGGCTGTGATGCGATTGTGTAGTGCTAAAAACGATGTGCCCAGAATAGCTGCATCTGGTTTAAAGAGCCTAGACTCTAACTCCATATGTTGATAACGACCACTTACATGGTTTTCTGCTGGGAAGTCAGGGCTTCATAATTTGCTGCTCTGCTCTGTAATTTTTCTTTTGGATCAATGGAGATTTATTTGCTCATGAGAGTAAATGGGGCACCAACACTGTTTTGGCCTCTGAAGAAACTCGAGAGCTAAGAATCTACAGTAAAATATTCACCACACTGTAGCAAAGCACATGCAGCCCAGGTCAGGGCTCCAAGTGGAGAGATACTTGTGAAATGCTAGGGTAATTTAATTTACCTTAAATTATAATGAAAAAAAAAAGTATGCTAGCTTCTCAAGGGAAAGGCAGGATCTGGAAGATTTTCCTAGAAGATTCACTATGTTTCCATGGAAAATCTGACAAAGGAAAAGTCAGTTTGGTTTAGACATCTTCTGGTGGTCCATTATATGCAACACTGTGAGATAGGTTACCAAATCATCTATTTCAGACGATGGGTTGGTGACAGTTTTCAAATCTTAGTATATTTTAGGTTTCACACATTTGTAAGGTGACCCTCCTTTTTATTTAAAAAAGAGTAATGAATTCTTTCAAAGG
>CABHPP010146735.1:0-16006 GCA_902168425.1 Peromyscus attwateri | reverse complement strand
CATTGTATATATCCTCAGAGTCAAGAATCACTTTCAGGTTCTTTTGTAGGTGAGAGCTTTGCAGTAACTAAAGGCACACTATTTCATAGTCAACAATACTATTTCCAGTATGGAGATGTGACTCAGCCATGTCATACTTGTCTGGTATGTGTGGGGCCTTGGGTTCAAACCCAAGAACTATAAAAAATAAAATCTATCATTGAAGTTTATCATATGGGAAAATCTTGATAATGAACTCTGCCAAGGTTGGCTTAAATACTTTAATGGCACAATGTCTTGTGCATAAATCATCTGTAATTTTGCCTCGTTACATTTTATGTCATGACATAAAAGATTCTAACCATGAATTTTGAAACTGAGATGTCTTTGGAAAGTTAAAAGTGATTCCTGAGGTGTGAGGAAAAACCAAAAAGAATCAGGAAAAAAGCTTAAGCAGTATTTCTCACTCAAATTGTGTCCAACAGAAACAATTCAACATCAGTTCTGCAAAACACTCATTAACAAGCAGACAAAGAAAATCAAGTCTGGAGCTGCTCACTGACATCTTCATTCATCTGGCCTTCTAAACAAGCATGAGTGGTTTGTAATCTAGAGAAACAGGAGGCTGCTTTCTGTCTGCCTAGAACCAAGGTTACAGCAGCACTTCTGTTGAAAGATCTTTATAACCCAGCTGAATCTCCTATGGGGGAGACTAAAGTGCAATCTCCCTAAGAGCAGGTCTTTGCATTCCCCTTAGCACATTGACCCACTGATGGAACTTTGACTGCAGAATACAGTATTCCATGTGCTTCCGTTTAAGTAGCAATGAAAAGGATCATTTTATCCAATGTGCTGCAAAGCACCAACGGTGTGTGAACAGACCATCATAAACACGACTCTGCTTTATTTGATTCTGAAAATCCTTCACCTGTGTCTGATTGCTCAAGAATTGCACAGACCAATCCAAAATTTGCTCTTACTCTCTGTGCAGTGATGAAAAATGAATTGTCACTAAGTGAACACAATGTAGAAGCATAAAGGCAAGAAAGCAATTGGACAAGATGTATTGTATATTTTGTATGTGATTTTAAAATGGGTTTTTAGAAATTCATATAAACATTTTTCTGGACTCTATAACTGCTGCTTACAGAAAGATGAGCCTCTGGCGAGGTTTTATAGAGTAGTGAAGGCAGAAAAACCAGGCACTATCCAAATAAAGATTCGTTTCAAAGTGAGTTAAACCTTTCAATATAGAATGTCATATTAAAATATTAGCATAATGTCCAGTGACTTCTGGTTATTAAAGGATCAGTATTAAAGCTAACACAATGCTTAAGCATATATAAAATCAGTATCATATGAACATATTGTAAATATACTATCAAAAATTTTAACCAAAATAGGATATTAGATATGGCAGTTACTACATAAATGATATAAGCCTGCTTTAATCACTTGAAATAAACAGTTGAATTATGAGAGACTACTTAATCACTATGAGCACAAATTTAAAAAAATAATCAAGCAAAGGGAAATACTGAACTAAGTAGCAAATTAGGGCAAATAATATGCTATGGAGAATATTTTAATGTTTTGGAGCAAATGAAAGCAAAATGGATTAACAGAAATAAAAATACAATTAGTAAACTAAATAAAAAGTCATATACAATTATATTTTTGCCAAATGGTGCTGTGAGTTAGAGCAATCCTTAATCTATTATGGAGCAAATCAGTTTAGTTTCTAGAAGATTGCTGGCAATCATTTTGATTAACAAAATGATTATAGAGCATTAGGAAAACCTATCTCACTCTTAATTTTGTGAACAAAACCCACTAATGCCCTTAAAATGAGGGTGATCATTATGGCGTTTTTGAAGATAAGTAAATCCATGTAGCACTCACTCCTTTGGATGATTTTAAAAGAATAAAAGTGAGCCATGTAAACAGCCATAAATGTTCATCCTCTTGAAATCACAAAATCATTCCACACATTTATTGATGCCAAAAGACAGTTGGATTTTCCCTACACTTAGTGATTCTGTATTTCATTTGGGAAGCTAGATTTTATTTTAGTTGATTCCCAAGTATTTGAAAGTTTATTTGACTGTTATGGGAAGTACTATATGAACAAATACAGAGTGCCACACGTCTCATAACACTTACTGTCTAATTTACTTCTCTCCCAACATTTTAAATAGGAGTGTATCTTGAGGCACACATCCTCCTAACTAACCTTGAGCATTTGAGAAAATGATGGCAGTGGAGTCTTCAAATCAAAGATAAGATTCAAGATAGTCCACTGTATGTGGTGTGTGTGTGTGTGTGTGTGTGTGTGTGTGTGTGTGTGTCTAAGCAAAAAACAAAATCCTGCACCACCTGAAAATAAGAGGTTCATCTTGTGACATGTCACACATGAGCATATGATTCCATAATGTGTGTGGTGCCAAGTAGTGTATTCTCCAATAGCCTTCGTTTTGAGCTCCCAGAAAATAACGAAACAGTGAGTATTCTTTGGAACATGTGCTTCACTTCCTGCAATGGGGCAGGAATGGCAGCTGTGACAGTAGTTGGGGGCTTCCAGATGTCAAGGCTGTAAGGACGCTGAGGTAATTGCAGGAAGAAAGGGATACAATTTTGTTATCACAGATTATCCACCCCATTGGAAACCCCGGATCCTGCATCAATGCCAGGGCTTTGGACATGCACACGACAAGCTGGAGGTCTTTGTGTTAAAGAGATTTGTACTTTGGCTTCTGTGGAAAAGGAGGGTGATGTTTGTTAAATTAGAAAACAGACAGGGCAGAGGCTCAAACCTGTGTTATTATATTCACATCCACTTTCAGTTGTCCTCAAACAGGAGCCAACTTCTAATCCTAAATCTCAAATTTAGATAATGTTGGCAAGGTGTTGGAAAACGATGGTTTTATAAAGCCAGGAAATAAAAAATGAAGGATAATTATTAGTGTTCTCATATAGCTTATCCACTGCATTTGAGAATATAAAATATTGACTCGGGAATGAATCAGCACCTCTGTTCAAGGTTCTTCGAGTAGCAGTAACTGAATGGGGAGGGGGGATGATGACTTTGTGATATTCAATCAGCAACTACTTTCCGTCTTCCCTTGCTATGTAGTCAGAACAACTACACATTTTTCAGATCTCTGTAAATGCTCATTCCACAAATAGACTGAAGAGGCTGTATTTCTATGAGAAATCTTAAAGCATACAGGCCTTAGTGTGGCATAATTCACTGTCAAACGTAACACGTATTTATTGACAGCTTAGATATTAATTCAACTGAGTCTTGTTTTGAAATATTTGTGTTGCTTATTTGGCTAATTGAATCAATGTTTCTGCCAAATAAGCAGAAGTTGGTGCCCTGGTTTACTGTGAGAGTTACAAGTCAATCTTAGATTCACTCTCCCAACCACAAAGAGAAGGACTTCACATCATCTTCATTTCAGCCGCCTTCATCGTCTCCTAAAACATCAAGCATTCCATAGTTCCTGTGGAAAGTTGTACAATAAGAGCTGACCAGAGGTGGTGCAGGACAATCTTCATCTGAACAATCACACACCGCGTGAGCCATTCTTAACATCATGCTTCATCACTGTGTCAAATTTGGGAGTTAGGGTTAAAAGTTGACTCCTGTCTAATGATGAGTAGTCTATTACATCTGCCTCAGGGACTTCTTAGATAGCCGGTTTACTCTTAATGCTTTCAAACAATGTACAAAGATAAGAAAACACTCAGCAACCCTGTATTCTGTATGTATCGGCTCACAGTTTCCGCGGTCTCATCCATGTGATCAGCTGATCAGCTACACCAGTACTTCAGGTGCGTGGCCTCCACCACCACTGCGGGGAGCCCTAACTATCTGTCAAAATGTGCTTTGCAGCTCTGGCTAATATATGAAACAGATTATATTCCATGGATTAGTACTTACTTAAATTTAATTGAATCCTGATGAATTTTAAGTAATGGTATTGATTTAGTAGAGACCTGCAGTGCACATAAGTAATAAAAATATATATGAGGCTAAGAGATATTGGATATTAGGGTAAGGTTGAACACTGAGAGAACAGAGTCATTAAGTCTTTGAGAGCAGATGGAACAGAGATAAAGGGAAAAGATGAATAAAATATTGATAACAGGTATTTTTAGTTTTGTCTTACTATATAGATGTATTTTTTTAAATTAAGCTGATTGACATTTGTATTGGGGAAGAGATCACCTGTTTCGTTTTTCTCTTAAAGTTTCCTCTCTTTCAATAGCATGTGAAGGATCTCATTGAAAACAGCCTCATTTATAATTCATCTATTCTGCTGTTAAAGCTAAGTCGGTCTGTTACAAATGAGTATTCCCAGTTCATGAACTTCTTATTTAACCTGTATAGTCCTTGCCATTTCTAACAAAGGGTGGTTCCTGGATGTCAGGAAGGCTGTGCCATGACCACCTGACATTGCTGGAGAATAGGCTGGCAGGCTTCACCCGAAGCACAAACTCTAGGCCCAAAGCTGAACAGTCTATATTTTTTCAAAGCCTTTGAGAAGTTCTGTACAATCACAGTTTGGGAAACTCTGGTCTAGAAAAGTCTGTAACAGTTAGAAGTGGCTTTAGGGACAAAGTTGCTGAAAACTGTTCCCCAGTCTATCATTTAAACCAAATCATGATTTCTTCTTAATGTGAACTCATTCACTTCACATGCGACATCTACTAGCAATAAGTTCTGAAATATAGTCATTCCTTTTATTTCACATCATGTTATTTACTACTAGGGAAAGACTCCATTGTAATTTTTTTTAAAAAGTGGCATACGCATGCAAATCATAACTGTTATAGACTCCTCATAAAGGAAAGCATGAGCTATCAGCATAAGGCCACCCTATGATGTAGTTAACTACAAACTGGAGCTCTAACGTCTCCTGGCTTTTATGTCTTAATTTTGACACTACTCATATATGGCTGTAAGTTCAGTGATGTTACAATTAACTTCTGAGTGGATTTGAGCCCACGTCTAGCTAGCCTTAGGGTACAACCCAGGCCCATAAAGGAAAGCCGGTTATCTCACTCTAGGTGGATTCAGATGACTTGTTAAAATCTCAAACTGCAAACACATAATGACATATAAACATGGTATGTTTAATTTTTACCGCCTCCACATCACCTGGTAGAGGTCATAAAGCATAAAACCACAGAAACTTTAGAAAAAAATGACAAAAACTGAAAAGAACAGGGAAAAAAATCAGCTTTGTCACAACAGGTGCACAATGGGGAGGCCATGTCATAATACACGTGTACCCATGTGTATGTGCAAACACATGTGCACATTCACTCACTGGATGATTATAAACTTATTCAGGAAGTCAGTCTTCATCAGTTAACAGATCCAGATTTTTCATGTAGCATTTTTATTAATGTGAGCTCAAACTAAAATATACTGTCTTAGTAATGTTAATAACTTTGAAAAAATTAAGGCCATAGAATATATTTCCCTGTCATTTCCAGCCTAAGATGCTGTACTTCACAGAGCACTTTCTTTTGATGACCTGTCTTCTTAGTTTCTATGTTACTACTATATTTTTATGTTTTTCCTTCCAGTCAAAAATCACAACCAGCATACAAACATAGACATGCACACACAAAAGCAAGGTGTCTGTGGGGGGGCCTACCCATTTGTCTGTGGGAGGTCCATTCCTACTTTTTCCCCAGGGTAGTCTTGAGGAGGGAGGAGTGAGAAATATTCAGATAGAAGGATAGAGAGGAGAGAAACAAATAGAAACACCGGACAGACTCGGGAGGGCCTGGATCATTATCCAGCAGCCTCTTCTGTCTCTTCTAAAGGGCCTTTTATAGGAATGCCAAGGGGTGGAACAAAGACCTCCCCCAGCACATCCAAGTGCAGACACTTTCCAGTCCACTGGTAACAACACATATGGTCAAGCAATCCTTTAATGCAGCCCTGCTGGGTAAAGCAAGCTCAGATCTCAATAGGAAACTTTTGTGGGCCTTCACAGGTGTATCAAGTTTGTAGTTTTTCTACCTCCTCCTTACTACTTAAAAAAGACCAAGATTAGCAACTCTTTTCTCTGATGGTCCTATATAATCTCTTCAAATTTCTGTCACTGTTCAATATTTTATGTGCCTTCTGAAGAATGCTGTTTAGTAATTAGAGAAACCCCAAACTGATAACAAAGTACATTTAGGACTCTTTTTGTGAGCTCAGTTTCACATAGAATCATTCACATCACCTTCTTTTCTTTCCTGTTATCAAAGCTCTGTTCTGAAAATGTATTACTATATTTAATGATATCACACGAGAAAAGTGTTTCATATCCAAATGAGGGCAAACATTTTATATCAACATAGCTGGGCACTTTGAAGGGTTTTAAATAAAGCATTAAGTATTAGCCCACATTCGATGGCTCTTAAAACCCTTATGTTACCACATGAGTGACGCCAGTGATGAATGCACAGCTGGAATTGCAATTTAACATGCACCATGCACAGATGAGATATT
The DNA here is from genome assembly GCA_902168425.1 of Peromyscus attwateri. Lineage (NCBI taxonomy): Eukaryota > Metazoa > Chordata > Mammalia > Rodentia > Cricetidae > Peromyscus > Peromyscus attwateri. The sequence goes on along the minus strand of CABHPP010146735.1, from coordinate 9,507 downwards.
GTTCTGCAGGAGCATTTGTGTCAGAGCTGTTCGCTGTGTTCAGAAAACTGCTGCACACAAAATTTCTATTAAAGTGAGTTCGAAGGTCTGATATAACTCATTTTATGTATAGATGAAAGAAGAAACCCAAAATATCTAAGCAGGTAGCTCTCAGTCAGGGAGAGCTTGTCTCTGAAGGACCTGTGACTGTGTCTGAATAGGAAGAGCTAAGAGAGGGTGGGACCGTCACCCAGCAGGCAGAAGCCAAAGCTGCCAAATCTCCCCACGAAAAGAATTATCTGGATTAAATATATCAGCAGAGGTCAGGATGAGTGACCCTGACCTAGAGAAAAATAACACACTCTCCACTCAATGTAAATTGGCCACGGTTACTATGATTCCTGTGCCTACATGAGGAGTGAGAGCCTCCATCTCAGTGGCGTGGCCCCACGAGATGAGTGAAATTCCCCTCTTCTCTACTCAAACCTCCACTCTAATTTCTGAGGCCTCCAAAGAGTTTTCTCACCTCAGTGCAGAAAATATAGCTAATTGGTTTGGATCAGCAGGAGGTCTGCACTGAAGGTTTCTTTTTGTGTTGAATTCAGAGTTATATGTTTCGTGCCCCACATGAATGTTCACCTTCGTTAATCACCTTCTTGGGAAAAGCAAGCTACTATGTAAGATTGCACATGCTCATTTCAATAGTGATATAAACAGTGTTCTTGATAAAGCCATATTATATCTGCAGTTTTTCTCAATTCAGAATTATATGCTAAAGTATACAGCCCGGTTTCTAAATGAAATGAATTATGACCAATGAACACCTCTCAGTTTGCCTTTAAAAATTCCTAATAACTCTAGAATATGTTCTTTGCATGTATATAATATGACCCCCCTATAAGTCTTCCTAGATATCCCCCCCCAAGATGCCTTTCAAAATACAGTATAATTTTACTACACAAAGTTAACACTGGAGAAATGTGACTGACAAAATTCTAGTTTAATTATTTTTTAAAAAATATTATTAGAGAATTTTTGTCTTACTTAGGTACACATTCAGTTTGTGAGATGTTCCTCCCGCATAAATAGCAAATGGCATTTGCTGGTAGACACTGAGAACCACTCAAAGACTACTATTTCGTCAAGACTCCCATGTTGCACTCAAGAGGCAGCCATCTTTAAAACATTTCAATCAAAGCATCTGTAGACTGTGGCTTCTTAACATCACTTTAGGAAAGTGCAGCATGCTTTTTGGAACTAAGACATCCTACTTGCCTAATTTTTAAAGCTACATTTTTTTATGTGATGATTCAATTACTAATGCAATATTTTTTTTTTAGGAAATTGATTTTCCTATAAAAGCTAGAAAGTTTGTTTAGGGATATAATTAAAATTTTAAGTCAAGTGTGGTGACTAATGTCTATAATCTTAGCACTCTAAAGGCCAGAGGCAGGAGAATTAGCATGAGTTTGAGGCCAGCCTGTGTTACAGAATAAGATCTTGACTCAAAAATCAACAACAAAAAATTTCACAACTTTAATGTACCTAATATTTATTGGGATATTTAAATATCATGTTTTTAAACATTATTCCAGTCACATTTTCCAGAATAAACTGCATTTTGTACATAATTCTGCCAATTCTTCTAATGAGAGGATGTATCAGTTCCTCTGTCATGCTTCTTCTCCTTGATCCTACAGCTAACATTTCTATGGGGATATTCATAACTGAGAAAGTGGGCTTTCATCTCACCCAATTTTTTTTTAAAAAAATACGATACTGAAAACAAGGGACAAATTACCGAAGACCTAACACAACTTATGCACTAACTTACCTTCTTTTCTTCTAGGCCTCCTCCCGAGCAGTCAAAACTACAGGAATGTGAGCAAAACACATTAGAATACAAAAAGGTCAAATGGGTGTTGCACATGTGTCCAAAAGAAAATATTTGATTATGAGCAGATTATACAGATGTCAGAAGATATATGACTGAAGTCAGTTTGCTGTATGAAGAACATCTTCAGGCAATTTAAAACACACTCTTGTCTATGTTGAATGGCAATTCCCGTTTGCTGAATGTGCGTGTTTGGATAACTATATTTCTCCTTAAACATTTCTGCAACATCCACTCTGAGGGTGTGTTTCTTAGTGTACACATATGCAAACCTGTAATTAAACCAGTGACACTTCCAGCTAGTCCTATGGCTTAGGAGAGACCTTCAGGACCTCCCAATTCTCGCCTGACATGAGTCACATGTTGTACAATTCCCATGCTTCCTATCATTTTTATAATTCTGTTAAATCCAATGAAAATAGGATAAAGCTAAATTATGAACTGAAAAATCTCAAGTGCATGGTGAATACACAAGCTAGACAGACCTCTGGATTTTATCACTTTAAAACCTGTGCGTTCCTGAGAAGGGGCTGGCACCGACCATCTACAACCCCAGCACAGTCACTGCATGTGCCTCTGGTCCACTGAGGATGCTTTTAGACGCAGTGTCTCTTTGGAAAACATATTCTTGTGCATTTTTTTTTCTCTCTCTAGGAGCTCTCAGCATGGGACAGAAGTCACGGGCCTGGTGGCTGTTGTTTTTGTTTTGTTTTGCTTTAAATTAATGAAATAGGCGGAAGGGAAATCAAACATGGAGCTGTTGAAGACTGGGATACAACTGACTGGGAAGTGGGTCACAGGTATGGGGACCTGGGCACTAACTGGGGAAAGCACTCCGTGAGGACTTCCCATCATGCCACATAGCACATCCTGAGAAGTGAGGTCCCACTTACCACAGACTGGGCAGTCTGCTCTTCCAGGCTTTGGGTCCCAGTAGCTATGTTTTTAAGTCACCTGACTCCAGGAGCTGATTTTGGCTGCCACCCCAGAAAAAGAAATTATAGCCTTTTACCCTTCATTTTATACCCCTTATGTATAACCCCGAGTTACAGTCTGTCTGTCTGCCCATTTAACAAGGTTTTTTTGTTTTGTTTTGTTTTGGTTTTGTTTTTTGTTTTTTTGTTTTTTGGTGCAGGTGGGGGTAGTTTTATTAAAAACAAAGAAAATACAAACTATTGTAGCTTTGTGGATACATTTTATACACAGAGAACTGTAGACACTTCTGAAAATTTAGATGTGAGGGGAAAAGAAAAGAAACACACCCTGCTGGGAACACAGAGAACACACACTAATGACCCCATAATTGAGATGGTCATGTGTCTTATTAAAAGCCATTCTTTACCTAGATGTCTTTCTTGATAAAGATAGTGAGATGCTTTACAGATTTCTGTACAAGGATGTTTTTCAAAGCCTTGTTGATCTATTTCCTTGTGTATGTTGCTGCGTGGGGTCCTTCAAAGGGCTTCAAGGGTTACTTTTATACTTAAAAAAGCCTGAAGATGAAAGCTGTCATTTGAGGGCAGCTTTGTATCCAGTGGCACCAAGATGCTTATTAGAACTACCCCAATGAGACAGTGTGAGCGTGAGTGGCTCCTGCATGCCGCTCTCCTCCCCTGTGGACTGAGATGCTCTGGCTGCTGGCTCGCCTAGTTATGCAGCCTACATTTAATGAAAGGACAGTAAACAACATAAATTATAAAAGACACATCTGCCAATGAGAGCAATAAAAGGGAGAAGAAATGGGAGGGATGGGGAAGAGAGAGAGAGAGAGAGAGAGAGAGAGAGAGAGAGAGAGAGAGAGAGAGAGAAAGAGAGAGGAGAAACTCTCTAGCAGGAAGAGAACGAAGTGTTTCCAGTGAGCTCAAAGAAATGACGTACCTTAATCAATCCTAATTTTAGGGTACAGAAAACCAACCTCTTTATGTTCCTCAGAGATAGGCACATTGCTGTGGTTCCTACTGGGTTGCCATTGAACGTGTAGATGGAGCTGGCTTCAGTCTCCTTCATGGATTTCTTGGTTCTTGTGTCCAGAGCCTATGCAAAACAAGAAAAGACTCTCTCTTGAACCCAGGCTACAGCAAACAAATTATCCACCGCTTCTTTTTATCCTTTTATGGAGATGGCTTCCAATCCCACAGTCCATAGGGTTTGCCTGCTTTTACTATCTTACATTTTGCCTTCTTCATGGCTAGTTTTGGTACCAGAGACCACTCAAGTTCTCAACTTCCATAAATACACCTTTTCCAGTAACAAAAGACTCTGGTAAAGGTAAGCTAATAATTTCGGCTACCTTATAATGATGAGTCTTCTGTGGAATGTATTTCCCATATACAAAAGCATCTAAAATATTTTTAAATGCATCAATTATCAGTGAAATCTTCCTTTATTCTAAAATATCTTAAATGTATTAGTTTTGCTTCCATCACCTCATTTCTCTGAAGAGATGAGCTTACCTAGTGATATCATGCTATTTTTATAACATTCTTTCAGCCTGTGATCATTACTGAAGTTTTAAGTTCTCAGAAAAGAGATATTGTGATTCAGTAATGTGGTTTATTCTTTTAACAGGGGTAGAGGAAGACTAGTGAACATGAAAGTGTTTCCTTTCAATATTGAATAAGAGAATTCTAGCAAATTGGAAAACAAAGAAAAAATAATCCCCCCAAATAAAAAAAAATACTGTTCCTTATTTCTGTTTGTTGATTTTCTTAGGTTGGTCATTATGTATTTTTTATTTAAACGTATTTCTATTACTTTTATTTTCAAAGCCTGTGGCTGGCTTTCTTCAGTTATTACTATTATTTTTAATCTCACAGCCTGTCTTCTTCCCAGTATAGTCTGTTTTCACTGTCTCCTGGAGCTGAGCTCCAGGGACCTCTTAGAATGCAGCTAAAGAGGAGAGAATGACCCCTGTTGGCTGGCAGTGTGAGGAAGGGTACCATCCACTCCACATGTCCTCCTGACAGAGGCTCTCTTGGGTGGGAGAAAGCTGAAGAGCCCTATTTTCTAGTGGGACATTTCTTATCATGCCATTCTACCCCAGCCTGTGTCAGTCAGGTTAGCAGAGTAATGGTCAAGGGGGAAGAGAGAGAATCAATATGTGAGTGGTGTCCGCATTAAGAAAATTTAAAGCAGAGTATTACACTTTAAGTTACAGAGATGCTGAAATATCTTGAAAAGCACACACACCCCATCAGTAGAGCAGTGTTCCCAATACAGAGCTCTGGACTGGTTTAAGTCAACGAATGCGTGAGGGAGGCAGAGCTGCTTAGCATGCTGTCCATGTGAGTTTTTAAAACAGCAAATACCTCACATCCTTTCCTCTCACCACATAAATCTGCATTTAGAATAGAAAGTTTCCTCCAACCGATTGATCTCCAAAAGTTATCTGCAACTTGCAAAATCCTTTATATTCTAAGCAGGGGAACTGAGAATGTCATCCAAGGCAGGCTGCTGCTTGGCTGAATCGAGAAGAAAAATTATGCTTCCAGCCAAACTGGTGTTGGTTTCTGACAAACATATTGATGTTTTCAGCCTGCTTAGGTGGAGTATTTGAATACTATACATGAAGTGTCAACTTTGTTCGCTAACATTTGAAATATCTTTTACAATGCTAGTTCACCTCCCCCCAGATTGGACGTAATAGCCACAGTGTCCTGAAATGTATATTTTTTGTGAATAAAGCATTTAAATACAGTATTTTAACAGTCATAAGGTTTACTTAATAGTCTCATTATCCTCCATGATTTCTCTTTTTGGATTATGAAGTATTTTGTTCTTGTTCTCCCTCTTACTCTGATGTTTCTACAGGCTAAAGAAATTTAAGAATTGCAGGATCTTGGGGAAGGTACAGAAAAAATACAAAATGTGTTTGTATGTTTTAATTTGTTGTGCAACTTTTTAAAAAATTAAAACATCCTCAGTGCAATTTCTTGGTCTATCGCCCCTGACAGCTACTATTCCTTATATTTTAACCTGTTAAGGGTTCACTTTTTTAAGTATATTAAGCTAAGTTTTCTGCAAACACTGAACTCATCTCCTGAGTAGCATGGACAGGCATCCAGGCAGACTAGAAGACAAACATAATCTTTCTCAGGAGATAGCCTTTCTTTGTCTCTCCCATCCAGCCTTTGCACCTACACATTGCCTGGCATGACCAGGAGGCCAGGCAGATGGCCTTCGCTGTGGAGGATAGGGCTCTGGGCCCACGAGACGAAACCTGCGTGCTTGGCAAGGCTGACGCACCAAGGTTTCATCTCTAATAAAGTACACGCTGCCTCTCCAGTAATGATATCCTGGGGCTGTTGGGAGGAGATTCTTTTCACAGGAAACATACTCATAAGAATTTAATACTATCTTGCTAAAGCCTTTGATTCAATAAGGTTTTAATTAAAAAAAAAAATCCCTTACTTTGTAGACCGAGCAAGTGTCGATTTCTCCTCACCCAACAGTCGTCTACGATCAATACCTCTTTACTAAGCTCAAAATTCTTTTAGCTTCTTAACCACGTGCTTAAACAAATAAAACATCTTACTGCTGGATGTCGTTTATACAGACTGAAATACTTTTAGGTTAAATAACATTTGTTAGGCTTTGATGCAATCAAGTGAAATTTCAATCTTCAGAGAGATTCAGCCCCGCCTCTTGGAGACTGCACATATGTGTCAGCTTTCCATTTTTCTCACCAGTGTTTTACACATGAAATCTATTTTCCTTGAGAAAATGGAATCTTTGTGTCTTTGTCTGGAAGGCGCGCTGTGCTCAGGCGTGTTCTGGCAGGAGCTGAGACTGCCAAGGCCCTGGGGGAGGGGCCTCGCCGTCATTTGTCAGCTGTCCTGCATCTGTAATTTCTGGCCACTCAGCACTATCAGAGGGTCTTAGAAAGGGGGCGCGCAGGGTGGGGGAAAGAGCTTGTCATTGATGAAAGCCAAACCCCGAATAACTGCCTGATGTTGATGACCTAAGGAAAGAAGGGAGTATGAAAAACTTTTATTGTGCTTTTGGAAATGGCCAATTTATGAAATTGCACATGGTAACATTTTCAGACCTCAGTCTAGAAAGGCCCTGTCCATATTGTGTTACCGATTTCACTGCTTTTACCACGGTGAGGACTCAAGAAAGTATTTTAATTTTCCTCCAGGAGCTTCTGGTTATTTCTGCTCTTACTCCCTTGTACCAAAACTGACAGCACAATTAAACATCTGCATTTTAAAATTGGATTTTCTCCCCTGACTGTTTTGCTTTGCTCCTAAAATTTCCAGATGTTTTGGGTTCTTTATGATTTTAATGTATGCAAATATATTTGCTCATATTTTAGGGGGGCAGTAAGGGTGGAACCCACACCCATACACCAAGGGGTGGGGAAGCATATACAAAAACAGGCTAGATGGGCTGACCAGATGTTTCTGTAAGAAAAGCTTTGTAACACATCAGGCATCAGGCAGTATTTTTCCTCTTTATAGGTTTACATTAGAATACATTTTGTCTCTTAGCACTTTACTATTTTAGTTGAATTTTGCAACTCAAGTGAGTGGAGTTTAGAATTCACACAGTGTATCTGTAAACAACCAAAGTATATAAATTTGTCACCTCAGTGTCTCATAACTGGGTAGAATCTGTTTCTACCTTTTCAGTCTTTTCATTTCTGTAAGAGATCAGAAGTTGTAGGGCAGGAGAAAAAACAAAAGAATTTCAACTGACCTTGCTGCTTTGTAGACATATTAAAGGGCTGGTGGGTATCTGGTCTGAAGTGTCAGAACAAGAATTACAAGAGTGTTCCTAACATTTTAAGGAAACCTGCTTCCCATAATGAAAAGGAAGCTGGTAAGCAGACGCTTGCCTACAAGTGAATCCCAAACAGTAACATGAAAAGAAACTGGGAAAGAAAACAACTGCAGAGTGTGCCACCCAAGTGCTTCAGCACAGAAACACTTTGAGATGTGCACTCCCATATAATCCTTGGGAGTAAATGAGCATTCATTTTTCATTGCTGACTGTTCAAACAGATGCTTGGCATGTGCATCCATTTCTCCCACAGTATAGTATCTGCAAGTGATTTCAGGAGGCTGACATGGTTAATAGTTAGGCACAAAAATGGCGAGCAATTATGAAGGAAGACAATATATTTTTCAAGTACTATTTTGAGATTTTTAAGGTCCATTCTTACTGTACCTTTATTTGAAATGGTAATACCTAGTAGGGGAATTTGTGTACATGCAAAGTGTTTGGGGAAGTGGATGAGTAGATTTATGAGTCTTGAACTAAATGCATCATTAATTAGACAGATAACAGGGCAGGGCGATTGACCCACTTCTGCTCAGAGCTCTGGGCTAAGCTCTCTGAGAATTGACAGGTCTTTATCTTCTAATTGTATCAAAAAATGGGGACTGTCTGATCACAGTTGTGACCTTGAAAGTAGCAAACTGAAGTGATGTATGGTACTCCTATTCTAAGGAAATATTGAATGCACTCTCGAAGTTCAAAGTTTCAAAAGCAGAATTAGCTACTTACTTTATAATTAATGTTTATAGTGAATTGTTTTATCTCTTAAGTAAAAATAAATAAATAAACCCTATAATGGCAAGGTGATTGCTCTAAAAATGTTAAATGTAAGACTCAGCTCAATCAAAGGTGTATTTCTGATTTTGTAAAATGAACAGGAGAATAAGATGTGCTATCAAAAGTAAGGGACCGTTTCATTTATTAGGTCATGTATTGTATGTGAAAAAATGCATTTTGGCCATTCTTTCACAGCAAAAACACATCTCCATGGTGCCCCGGGGCTGCAGCCATGTGCTTTGCTGGCTGCTCTCAGTCCAGGCCTTCGCTCCAGAAAGATGAAACTACACAATGTTCTGCAAGGCAGGGCGTGTGTAATGCACATGCACGTAGTTGACACAGGAATTAAAAAAAAAAAAAAAAAAACCTTGTTATCTTAGCTAAACCTCAGTAATTATATATTTAAGGCAGAGAAATGGTACTAAAAGTTAGCTAGGCCTAAGAATTTCCATGTGCAAGTGTATGTGTGTGTGGGTGGGGGTGCGCATGTGCACATATGCACATGGATGAAAAGAAGTGAATATGTCTCACTTTATCTCTCTAGCATCTACGTTAACTGTGTAAATTGTAAGCAATGAGATGAGTTTTTAAAAAACAGTTAAATTGGAATAAATAAGAATATAGTTTCGTTAATTCAAAGATAAGATTAAAAATTTTCTAGGCTGCAAAATATTAAAGAGCCTAGAGGTAAGAAAAATATGCAGAAATTCAAGTGATTATAGTTAAGGTGTATCTTGTTAAGGGCAAGAAGGAAAATGTATACTATTGATTATTAAGACAATTCCAATAGAGTATTATCCTCTCAGATCTCCATAGACAGATACATAAAAGCCAGATTCATGCTACTTATAAGTTGATGTTTCAGAAAGCATAAAATATGTCTCATTTGTTTTTAAAGTAAAGATCTTGGAAGCTTGTTAAGGATAAACTATAAAGCTTATAATTACTAGTTTAACTATTAAATATAATTTTACATGAAAGCAAATGAGGGCTGTAGACATAGCTAGGCAGTAGACTGCTTACTATGTCTGGATTTGAATACTCTGAGGTTGGTGAAGGCGAGGGAGGGAGGGAGG